>OX940977.1:51286609-51463190 GCA_954871275.1 Leptopterna dolabrata
AGTTGAAACTTCGTCAGAATCACAATCCTTCACTCAATGTCAAAATAAACTTCATATTTCGTCTCCTCGGCCCTAAAAAAACATAGAAAACCTCACAAGCCCAAGTTCACTAAAATCTCAAGAATACCTCCTTCTGCATAAAAGTTCAGCGCACATAAACCCGCCCCTACTAATTACCTACTATTATACTACAGATTAAAATTTAGCGCATATAAATCTGTCCCCGTACTAATTACCTACTATTATACTACATATTAAAATACATTCTCAAACATTTCCAACCGTTTAAAACTACACTGAAATCCAAGTTCAACACTTCATTGTGATCCAAACGTTTTTGTTGAACCGAGTCTGTAGGGCTTGATTGTACAGTTCACAATATTGCCACTGTTAGATGTTAAAATCGCCTTCAACTAATGCAGATGATGAAGTGAGGAGATAGTGGATTTTCTTCACATATTTAATTAATCCATGTACTTTCACCTATTACGGCCTCTTCAGGGATCTAAAAAATATTTACAAGTTGCGTACCTATATATATATACCCCAAACTATATATATATGTATATATATATATATGTGTGTGTGTGTGTGTGTGTGTGTGTGTGTGTGTGTGTGTGTGTGTGTGTGTGTGTGTGTGTGTGTGTGTGTTTGTGTGTGTGTGTGTGTGTGTGTGTGTGTGTGTGTGTGTGTGCGTGCGTGCGCGCATAGTAAGTAGCATCATCACAGCCTTTACTTTGATTACAAGTGGGAAGCGCTACTGTAGATAAATTAAAATAAATAAAATTCAAAATCAGTTAATTTTATTTATTTTTATTCATCTACAGTAGTACTACCCACTTGTAATCTAAGTAAAGGTATGTTGCCTATACAAAACCATTGACTGCTTGCGCAAGTACCTGTTAAGCTATAAGAAATTTCAACTTTTCGGACGAGGATCCGTCCTACATATAACATTTCACAAACTTGTAAATATTTGTTTAGATCCCTGAAGAGGCCGTGATAGGCGAAAGTACTTGGATAAATTAAATATACGAGAAACAAGCCGGTCTACTATCTCCTCATCCTCAACCCCTGAACCGTTTGAAACCATTCTAAATTGGATAAAATAATGAGTTTAAAATGTAGCAAATTTAACGCAAAAATGTGAAAAATACGCAATAGCAACGGGTCCACAATTCAGTACATTGCTGGGCATCTTCCGTTTCAGGCCATTTTGTTTCCATCCCTAGATTTTGACATTTACATATATAAATATTTGTGTAAGTATTTTATGCATAAATACATACAAGTATACATAAATATATAATATAAAAATGTTGTAGTATGTAATTTATTTATTTATGTGTAACTCCAGACAGTATCTGACCTTTGCTCAGCTGAGCCATGCTAACCCGCATAACATAGCAATGAGGGTTGATCGTTCACAATGTCGCAGGGGCGGCGCTCCAAGGTCCATCACCAAGTTCCCTCACAATTTAAATGAAATCGCACGAATCGTTTGAAAATATGTATTGGCGTCTGTAGGATTTCACATTTGCGCATGCGCTGTGGCTACCATTAATCTGAATAAGATGAAATGGGGGGCAATCTAAGGCCTATTTAAGTTCCTTCAATCGGTCGGTTAGGCAATGCGTTGCGGGTTTCGCTGCACCCTTCGAAGCCAAGCTCGCAATTTCGTGTCGGGGACTATAGATGTTCCGATTCTAACGACAACAGGGAGGTTAGTCGAGAGCAGTTCAGGTTGAAATCTGATAACTGACAGATAAGATATTTACGTTCATTTCTAAAGGCAGAAAGAAGTTCATTTACGTGAATCTTGTCCAATCCGTAAGTAATTCAATTTGGCACCACAGTCTAGGGCTCCGGCCACCCTCCATATACAGCATAGAATCCTGCAAAGGAAGCACTTTTAGAGTGACGTTAAGGAAATCCCATCGATACCCCCACCACAGAACTCTACAACGTGGCCAGATACACTCCATAGCCCAGCTACATACGTGAAATCTTTGCTACTTTTTTCATTTTTCTACCACAAGCACCAATATCTGATAGTTTCCCTACAGCAACAAGAGTACCTACCCTACTAGCTTCACACCAAAATCGCGCTTTTCTAAGTCAACCCGATCCCCCTGGTATGACAACATTAGAAAAATAGCCCAGATCAATACAGGGAACACATAAAGTAATTCTTTTTTTTGTACCAACCTCTGTATCTGTTAACAGGACAATGAGATGGTGATGCCTGCACAAGCAACTCTTACCGAACCACGGGCCTGGCCGCTCTCGGCAAATTCATCTAATCAGCGATGGAGTCTCCAAATAAGTGCTAAGCAAGCGAGTTTGATTACATATCACTTTCATGTCCATCAATTTTTATAACTCTCAATGTAGAAAAATGATTATATGAATAAAAACTTTTTCTATTCTATTCCATATAACGAAAAAATAGGGGGATGGGTGGGGGGAGTAAGATGGCCTGATCGTAGTAAAGTGTCTACTTGAATATTTCGGTTAGGGACCACTTGGAATCTGAGCACGTTAAAACAGAAAATCTGTGGCAAAAGGGAGGTGGCAGCCTCATAATGGGATAGAGGGAACGTGAGCCTACCAGCATGATAACGATAATAAATCTTCCATTGCCATAATACTATACAGAGTACAAAATCTTTATTGCCATAACGCAGGTAGGTACAAAACGCGAAATTATAAATAAATCTTTACTGTCATCATGTTCATAGGAAGTAGAGAGGAGGGCAGACGTCCATAGTTGGAAGTGTGAGCATAGTTTTCACGCCGTCTGAAAAATTAGGGGACAACGGCCCAGAGTGTGTGTGTGTGTGTGTGTGTGTGTGGGGGGGAGGAGGGAGGGTACAATAAACGTGCGAAAAATGCAATTTGAGATCGGTGGGTGGGGATCTATGTTATCAAATATACAGCTGTTTGATTCCATTGGAATGAAAAGTTATCAATATTTTCAAATTCTATGCAACTAGCGTCTATTATCCAAATTCTTTGCAAGTATTACATAGGTAGGTAAATACGAATTAGGTAAATGATTCGTAATGTGCTAAACGAAATTAAATGAACAATAAACGATTACTACTATTATCTGATTGTTCGTATTTATTTTTTCCCTCGTTAAACCTCTCAATTTATTCCTAACCTTAATAATTCGAACTGAGGCGGATAACGCAGTTCACATACTCAATGCCGGCGCTGAAAACGCCCCCCTGATCGGATTTGTCCCGCCGCTCGACAACTGAGGGATTTTTATTGTGCAATTTCATCGTTAAAACCGCCACAAACGAGTCGGAGAGACTTCAACGGTTGATCAGTCATAAAAATTTTAAACGCTTAAATCCCATTTGTGAGAAGCCTTTGTCCAGTTTTTGTGCTCCAACACCTGAATACGGTAGTTCGTTTCCAGCGGTTTACCGCGCGACTCTTTTTCATTTCGATATTAAGATGTTTATTTTTATATATTTTTTCTATAGTTTTAAACGGAGACTTGACCAGGGCGTCGAGGGGGAGGAGTAGACGCTCAACAGGTGGCATACATTTATTTGGTTCCAACCAAACCAAGTGTAACAATATAATATTTCCTTCGGCTTTTCACTGGATGAAAATACGCTATTGCAAAGCGCCCGACATTTCAGTAGATCTTTCTGAAAAAAGTTTCGTTTCTTTTCCCTTTCAGAGCACTCTGAATTGTCACAATTTCCACATACTTTTTGTTTATTATTCTGTGAATTACACCTATGTATTCGCTCAGCATACAATTGTTATAACACCCCCTCAAAATTTCTTTTACGTTTCAAGGTGCGTAGATTCCAAAAAATGTAATGGCCGTCCGCCGTACTTCGTTTCATCCACATCTACTTTATTATCGGTCTAAAAAAATCGTTCTTTCGCACACAGGCTCCATTTGGGCCCTAGTTGTGTCCCGAAACTGCAGCCCGATCGTAATATACCCATCAAGGGTGTTGTGGGTGAAAAATGGGTGTAAAAATAGTTGTTTTTTGTGAGTGTTTTAGAGAAGAAGATGCCTGCGAGGCATAATTTTCCATGTTTTTTTTTTTTAGAACGAGGAGACGACCAGAGTGGAAAATTAAGGTTCTAACGAAGGTTCAGCCTTAAATTTAGGCTAGATATTGGTCTAAAATCGTAGTTCTTCGGAACACAGTTTGGGACCCCTTTTGGGAACACACTTGGGTCCTAGTTGTGATCCGAAGCTCGGCAGCACGATCGGAATACACCTAGGAGTGTTTGGGGGGTGGTGGGAGGGGGGGGGGGGTACAAACAGGGGTTTTCGAGGTTTTGGTGAACATGAGCTTGTGAGATATCGTTTTCCGTGTTTTTTAGGGCCAGAAGACCGAATATGAAGTAGATTTTGACCAAACTGAATTTGAGGTTGTAACGAAGGTTCAGCTCCCAAAATTCATTTTCTATTACTATAAGCTATAACTGTTAATAACACTAGAAGTAGTATTAGCAGGTGAATCAAGACTTGAATGGCACTGTCAATGATCAAAGATAATTTGTCAAAAATAGGAGCCCAATTCGTGGTTTTAGAGGGGCAAAATTGGTGGAAACCATCAAAAATAGCTATTTCAATTACTGCACCTGAAAGAAACAATAAATGAACATCCAACATTTCTATAGGTATTTCCAACAGAATAATAACCCATGTGACAGGATTTTGCAGCGTATTTCACCTGAAATCGACCTAACTAGTGTCTTAAGAACCTAAACCTGCCTAAAACCGTAAAACAGCATTAAAAAAATATACATAAACCCTATTATGTATTTTTCAAAACCTAATTCGATGATTTTTTTTAAAGCTAGAAGTCCTAGTGATAATAAGAGAGAACGAGTGTCCTTCACAAAATACGTCACAATACATCTGCGTCCACCCAGGAAATTGGAAAATGTTCACATGAATGGGGCCTGATTCATTCTTTCATCCATTCCCTAAAATCTGTGAAATAGTCATTAAACCTCCATAAAAGTTTGAATAATCATCTTACAGATTTTGTACGTTGTATCCAGCTGTACATTGTAACCGTTGCCGTTATAAACGCACAGTAAGTATATACAGTTCCACTGTATACAACCCAAATATGAAAACATGAAAGCTTTCGCGGTGGTAGGTACAGCAACTGAATTTTGATGACCTGGGAGAAAATTATAGCAAACACATGAATAAAACTCACAGAATTTGAGAGGGCAAATTTCTACTGCGGCGGCGCGGCGTCTTCAGCCCAATCGGCGAAATATTCTTTCTCAAATTCAGTATCAAAATAAGTGGTGTGAAATAGTTGAAATGGTGAATAAAACGAAGAGTTTGAAGGTTCAACAATTTTCAAATAGAAAGTGTTGAAAAAAATATGTGTTTCTACGGTTCAAAAATCTGTAAATACGGCTGAAATGGCAAGAAAGTTGTACTAATTCTTCAAAAAGGTTACCGAATGGTAAGTCGAGAGAGAAAAATACCATTTTAATAAATCATCGAACATTTTTTTCAACTATAAAAAGGGTACAAAAATCGCTGGAAATCTAGAAAATAGCTAGTCATTATAAACTTATAAAAATCACCAAAGCGTGTATCTCCGAAACCTAATATTTCATTATCCAACATTTCGCCAAAGCATAATACATCAAAGCGGGTCAAATTATAGTTATATGAGTCAATAATTGCTTATACTTGGTAACAATTTTTTTAAATCACCTAAAATTGCTTTAAATATTACTAAAATTATGTTGGGGCGTCGAATATTCACTCATGGCCCTGTTGCATGATAGGAAATTTCAAATTAAACGTTGGGGGAAGTAATTTATTACGTGCTGGCATAAAACTAACGAAGTCCAGCGCCGAATTAATATCTATTACTTTTTCGAACAAGTACCTTTTTCGTTTTCTTCGCCAAGTTATTGACAATCATTATAAACGCTCCTGAGAGCATGGCCTAATGAGCGAACTGCACTAAACGTACCTACTACCTGCATGGTGGTATCTGACGGTTTCTTCAACTTCCTGGGAAAAATCATTAAAAATCGTTGAGCTAGTATATAGGTACACAGCTTAAAACCTCGATATGGTCTCATTCGATGCAGCATTGTGAATTTTCGACGTTTTCCGAGATTTCTGACGCTACTCAGCTATTTTATGTATCTAGGAACAATATGAATCAGCGCAACAAGCTTTCCCATCCTTCCCTTTACATTTTTGTCCCCTTGTACGCCAGCGGAATGGCAGAATTTATTAATTAAGCGCGTACCTTGAACCGTGCAAAATCAACCGTGCAAAATCAAAGTTGGAGGAACAAACAAGAATTTGACCAAGGACATTATTTATGGAATGGTTATCCTACCCCAGTAGAAACGCGCCATGCATCCTGTATAGCCATCATGACACCGCATTCCACGGGCCAACCAACGTTCAATATCAATAAGCCTTGAATGATTAAAAACCAACGAATGGACAGGAAACTTCACTTGAACAATTTACAGACTTTAAATCAAACTAGTTATCGACTTATCAAAAGAAAAAAATTGATACTGTTAATTACACTCGTCGGACTGCTGTGTTTGGTTGTCAAAACTTGGATACTGGATATTAGTTATTTATAATTGGTTGGAACAAAACCAGGTTAAGATGCGGTGAAGATGTCGGGCCCTCCCATTCCCTGATGTGGTACACGCCCATCTGCGAGTGATGACCCACATAAAACTTATTTCACTAATCCGAAACTAATTCCGATGAAATAACAGCTAAGGTGAATTTTTATTGCGTTTCGGTATACAAAAATTAAAGAGCACGATAGTCGTATTAGGTGGAAATAATTCCCTTCATTCATTTTTTTGTGTGGAATAACAATAATTACCTCACAAAAAGTGCGCTATTTCATTCGCGAGATTTCATCAACAATTGGAACCTGACTGAACCCCAATGCAAGAAACACACAAGATACATTTTTTAAATGTATTTATTATATATCAAAAATCGTTTTTATGAAGACCAACCAGCTATAACGACGGGGTTTTGAGGTAAATTTTAAAATAACCTCGGATATGAATAAATTTTACTTTAATGTGGCAAAGCTTTAGACAAGTCTCTATTGTGGTTGGCTGCGTTGGGGAGAGTGGGACAGTTTCAATAGTTTTTGAACACAAATAATCTGGAGCCAAGAATATATAGGTTTTTCGAATATTTTTTATCCTCAGGAAGGTCTGGCTATAAATTATAAAGGCCGAATTATTTAAAAATATAAAGCAGAAGGAAATTTTGGCCACTAGTGGAGCAGAATCAACCAACCGGTGGGGCACTTTTAACTAGAAGACAGATAGATAAATTAATAAAATCGAGGTTTTTGACACACCTTGAACTCTTGGCTTCATGAACAAGTTGAACTCCACCTAACGATGGGCGACTATAATGGGATATTTGCTTGCGTCACAAATGCGGTTTATATTATTTTTTAAATGAAAGTAGATTCCATCCTGAGAACTTTGACACCAACTGTACGCTCCTATGGTAAGTAATTCTTTTTCTATGATTTTTCAAAGATTCCAGAGGTTCCGACGTCATTGCACCCATCTCGCCTGGGCGGGACCCCCCTGACCACTGTGACGCAGGAACCTGTGCAAACTTTGAGAAATCACAAAAAAAGAACTGCTTACTTCTCAGAATGGACTCTACTTTCATTTAAAAAAAAAAAATAAATAAATAAATAAATAGGTGCAAAAAGCCCATTCAGATAACCTACAGAATGCATGGAATAGAATTGATCGACTCTATAACTCATTCTCATGAACTATGAATCTCTCTCATCATTACATAATGGAACGTAGTATGTTTGCAGATGTGAATGGTTAAAATTCAAATAGAGATGATGCATAGTATAATTCGAATAAGTTGTTATTATATAATTAAAAATTACTCACACACACGTAACAAGTGGTGGCGAAGCAATACAGCGAAGGAATGGATATAATCGACAGCCATTGGACGAAATGAATTTGAAATTTATCGAGAGCACTAATGAGATAACGATTGAGACAATGGGAGGTTGTCAAATGAGAGAGGGGGAAAACGCGTTTGTTAGAATTTTACGATGTAGCAGCCATCTCCCGCGAGCCGTTTGAGAGTTCGATACTGGAAATCAACCGTTTAACGATGGAATTGACGACTTGTAGCTAATTTCTAATCGGAGGAGCCAGCAGCAGAGATCCCAATTATCAGCGATGGAAAATATGGAAGACGGAATACCGACGTTGAATAACGAATGCAGCAGAACCCCTCGGATCAACCGGTCCTCGGATTAACGGCCTATCCGTGGTACAGCGTTTCTTTTTCTCTTTTAATTTTTTCTGGATAACAAAGCGGGGTGACGCGACGTTAGGAGCCAGCAACAAGAGTCAACGGCATTAGACGTGCGAAAAAGGGGACTTGGCGTTAAAAAAAAATCACTAAAAGGTAAAAAACATGAAAAAACAACAGATTTTTTCAAACCGATATGTAAATACATTAAGTTTTTAAATTTCTGTAAGTCCGTAATGTAACTTTTTCGTGTTCGATTATGTTACAATGGCGTTTTATTACTTGAAACCCCTTCCTGCTCAGTTATGATACCCAAGCGGGCCAAATTAAGAAATTCTGCAATAAAATTATATTTCCAGATCTCGCGTAACATGAAAGGGACACGTACTTTAACACTATCAACAGTATTTACTATAGGAAGCGGATAACAAACCAAAACGAGCGGGCCAGAGTGCCCTATATATAAAATGCAGTTTGTATTTCTTGAGTCTGCATTTCTTGGGTATGAGGTCTATGTATTTGGGGAGGTCTGATACAATCAAGGTATCACGTCGCAAGAAAGACAAAGAAACAAATGATTCAGTAATTGACACAAGGTGAAGAAGAAATGAGGAATTGTGTGAGGTTACCACTGCATCATAGTATAAGGAAATTCACTGCCATAACTTTCCAGGACTCGGGTTAGATGTAAATTCGGCTCGCAACAGTCCTCAGATTGAAGAGTACGTTTTATGCCGCTCGGAAATAACACTGAATAACACAGTCGGAATATCGGAACGAATCTAAGGTAAATCAAACACAGTTTTACTCGATACATAATATTAAGAACTGGATTAAATTCAACCCCCTACTGAGAAATCTGAACTCAATGCCTGTTCAACTCTGAGTGAGAGAAATCTCATTTCCCTGGGTCAATTCGTTCCCGTGATTAGTTTGACTGGTCGCATCTCAGAAATCAGAATGGCGAGTACAGGGTGTTGAAAGTGATTACAGTTATGGTTAAAGGCATCACAATTATACTTGACGAAATTTCGACAGAGAGCTCTCTAGTCACTGTAAATTGGGCAATATGTTACTGGCTGGTGTATTTTCTAATAGAGATTAAGAAGTTTGTTTTTACTCGTTATCTAGGAATAACGCACTTGAGGTGAGACGAGAGTATTATGTCTGTATACTCATCACAAAGGAGTAGGATAACCTGTATTTACCGCGCTACAAGCCGCAATTTTGGGTATTTTGACTTGAAATTATGATAGTATACTTCTTAGGCTTACAGAATTGGCTGTATTCTGTGCCACCGTGCTGCCATGGAACGCCGCCACACTGGAACCAGTGGTGCCATCGTCAGAAAAATGTGCGTTTGTTATAGTTTTCCATGTTTTCTAGTACGCTGAATCGAATGGAATAACTTTCAAAGCTCTATGCACGCTGAACCGAATGGAATAACCTTCAAAGCTCTATCAATCATCCTAATAGCGACTGCTAAATATTTATCCATAAAACCTTACGAAAAAGTAGCTATCATTCAGCGTGGTACATAGGCCGAATTTGAGCCTATTTTCAAAGTTGCGTGAGACACCTGCTCAGCGGACCCACCAGTAATAATATATCTTATTAAAATAAAATAAAAATCTACTATTTTTGAGTAAAACAATCAAAACCAATCGATCTATTGATTTATAAGTGTGGACATTTAGAGGCCATAGAAATAATAGGAATATTTTAGGAGGGAATGTTATCTGGTAGAAATGACGATGACCCCGCGATATGACATAACGGATCGTTTCGCCAACAGCTCTCGTACATACATAAATCCACCAACTGCTACATTACACTACTTGTTAAGCCAAACATTGCGGGATTTCGTAAATCAAATATGTTACTGGCTGGTGTATTTTCTAATAGAGATTAAGAAGTTTGTTTTTACTCGTTATCTAGGAATAACGCACTTGAGGTGAGACGAGAGTATTATGTCTGTATACTCATCACAAAGGAGTAGGATAACCTGTATTTACCTAAGCCCTAAAGCGAGTTCCTAGTAGGTACATATGGCCCGTAAGTCCGTGAGTACTTGAATCCTTCAGTAGTTTCAGTAGTCCAGGGCTTATGGTAGCTGGTTCTCATCCCAGCAAGGGCTCTTTGTTTTCAAGTTGGGTTTCTACTCGAATCGAAACCAAACATCACCGTTCCAGACATAAATTTCCTTTTAATAGTAATCCGGTAAGGAGCCGTTTATTCAACATGTACCCTGTTGCGAGTACACGTTTTACATTCGTAAACACAAACATAAATATTCAACAAGAATAAATAAAGCAACAATATTTCACATAAAACATTTCTTCCTTGGTTTGTTTCAAAGATATCAGATTAAACTGAATTCATAATAATAACAAAATGTGTGTGTGTGTGTGTAGAAGATTATTTCGCGTACAAGATTCGTACCAACCAAGCTGAAAAAAAAAATAAAAAATAAATTAAATTAAACTAAAACCCCGATTTCTACGTTTGGTTTTTGAATGTGTACTAAAGTAGGCATTTTTTAACACCCAGTGACCAGCGTAATCCATGGAATAACTTTTGGCTCGTCCTGGGAATAGGCTCTTTATTAGGGTAGCTATGGGAGTTTCAAGAATAAGACGTTTGCGCATGCACAACCACATGGGTCTCGTCAATACGAAATTCATTGCCAGCACCTTGTTCACAATCATCTCAAGTCCATCGATTGTTATAGACAGCAACAACTCCTTGTGATTTTTGCTCGCACACCTGATCATAGACAATGAACTATTCGATCTTTTCAGATGCTAGTTTCGATTAAAAATTGATTTCAGTGCTGCCAATTGAGAAATGAAAAACATTGGAAAACGTATCCCATCTGCTAAGTGTAACAATCCGTCCAATGCCATGATCCCACGCATTTCCGCTCCATGAGAACCAAGCTGTTGTTGCTATACGCTCAGGTATAACCGTGACAAAGTGAACCAAGTTTACAGGTTTGCGAAATCAAAAAGTTCAAATGCCAATATGAGCGAATTTTCAAATTAAGAGATTTAGCTATACGGACGATATTGAGGACAAATATTTTCAACCCGGCATTGAAACAGTCGGTCCAAATTTTGAATCACCACTACGTCAATTCACATCAACATAATACCGAATTCGACTCACTATCGGTTTTCTAAAATTGATCATTCTTGAACTCAACGTTTCTTCTGCCTCTACACACATTGTGTCGGAACTTAACTTCTTTTTGTCTATTAATCAAGGTTGAATCATCATTTGAGGAGAAGTTTTCAAAAATGAAAATTTCAAGGCCGATTGCAACTAGCGTTTTCGTCGAAAAATTCGCTAAAGGCAGGTATTGTAAATAACATTTTTTATGCCAAGAAGTTGGGATACAGCAATCCGTAGCTTCGACCAGACAACGGGCCAATGAACCCTCTCGAGTTATGAAATATCCCCACTTTTTTTCTTTTTTTCTCATATAAGTATATTTTATTTAGTTGAGGGGAAAGATGGAGTTATGTGGGGGGGGGGGGTATGTGTTGGCGTGTGTTGTGACGCGCAGGTCCTTGTCGTAGGTCGTGAACGAAAAACTGAGAGGGGTTTTCATAATGTTGTCCCAGGTCAGCAAGACAAAGTCCCCCCCCCCCCCTCCTCTCCATCGCCAGAACTACCCTTCTGTTTTCACCTTTAACCCTCCTTTTCCCTCAATAACATCTTCCGCCCACAAGCAATTTTCAACCCCATACCACCGCCACCGTCCCCTGTAAGAGCAGAAATACCCTTCTCCACCATCCTTTCTCAACTTGTTCTTTTCTCATATTTTTTTGCCCCAGTTCTTTCCTTTCCCTCTCTCACTTCCTCTCACTCAGAGTTGCTAACACTTCTACCGCCGACCGCTTGAAGCCAGAGGTTTTATTTAGGTATTTTTTAGGTAATTACATATTTTCCCCCGACGGATATATAAGAATATCTCAACATTTTATTTGACATGAAATGGCGTATTTCAGGGTTACTGGCATATTTCAGAGGTAAAAACATTAAAACGGCGTCAGTTAAATCAAATGGAGTTATAGCAAGTTATTTTGAAAAATGGCTTGGATAGTGAATTTAGCTAGGTACCTACTGAAGATTACTTTCATGCCCCAGAAACATGTAGTAGCACAACAATAACCGAAAATTTAGTTTTTGAAAATTGCAAAATTGTTTTTACATAAAAAGCACATTATATGTGAAAACAACCAAAATATGGAAAGTTGTACTTAATACAATAAACGGTTATTTGAATGAAAAAGATTCCAAATTTTGGTTTTATTGTTTAAAAACCGCAAAAAGTTTATTAACGTTTGCAAGGTGAATCATTACTTTGAATTTTCACTCATAGGTTCAATCAAGATCAAGATTCAATATTGTCAGCTTGACTGGGACGCTTTTCAAGTTTACGTGGTTTTTGATCCTTCATTCAAGTCTCGTCTAATTTTTAAGAACTATACACATAACAGTGTTTTTATAATAAGTATGGAAAACATGGCTGCGCTTAAACATGAATATTCTACGAAACATCATGTCCGCAGTTTTTGTACTGCGAAATTTTGTTCAGAAAAATATGGATGTGCTGTAACGAATGGCCCATAATTGTATTTTTCTGTCAGTTATGTTTTCGTAACCCGGAGAAAAAAGAGTGAGTACACACAAAATTCCAATTCTTTTTAAGGTTCGTGGTGCCTACGTTTATCGATATTGAGCCATATGTGCTTCCATATTTTAGTCTTGTTAGGCTATTATATTTTATTTGTACAAAACCTCGAGGCCATAAATATAGGTTCATGATTTTTTTCGGTTTAAGAGTGCACTATTTTCAATAATGAACCTTTGGAATCGAGCAGAAAACGAATTGTTTGACGCCAGTCCAAAATTAGGTATAAAAACGCTGCAAATTATTACACAACCTTTTATTATTTTCCTGTAGATGCCCCTGCTGCGTAAATCACTGTTTTCTGTGGTCAATACCTACCCTCGTGCTGAGTCCCAGGAAAGCCCTAAATCGAGTGATTCCGACCCGGAAATCACAGTTTCATCAAAATGCGCGCGATTCAATAATTCATTCGTCTTTCAATAAATCAGTCAAACATTATTTGTTGTCACTCATGAAGCATAACGTTTGCTCAAGTTACAAAATTACCTACCAACAAAATTCGAAAGATTATTCAACAACAATTTAAAAGGCTATTCAAATGAAATATTATCATCGAACAACCAACTCGATTCATACAGCCACTGGTTATAATCAGGTGTTCGCTAGCAAATGATATCTGGGCCGTATTTATACCTTTTACTCACGATAATGTTGACGAAGCTTTTCGGTCGCACGAACGGCTGTGGTGGTCTCAAAAAAATTCTTTAGTTTGAGATCAATCAAAAACGTAAAAAAACCATACCATTCTATTAAAAGTTTTCGAGCTATGGCGTTCTGAAACTTTTAACCCCTATTTTTCACCCTTTAGAGATGACTGACAGTAACGCCGAGCTTCGCGGACCAACGACCCCAAATGGGACCTACAAACTAAATTCCATGAATGTTCGTTCATGATAACTAAGGAAAGTGCGAAGTACGGTGTACGGCGGACGAAAAGAAATTTTTCTTTTCCATTTTAGGATTCTACATACCTTGAAACCATCAAATTTTGAGGAGGATGAGGGGGGGGGGGGGGTAGCCCTTTTTTCCGTGTTGGATTCCAAAGGTTTGTTACTGAAAATAATAAACCAAAAATCCGTCCGTTAGTTACCATGAACCAAAATTAATGGAACTCGGCATGAAGGTAACTGTCGGTCTAACTGCCGACCACCTCGAAAGAGTGGAGACTGAATGTGAACTTTTCAGAACACTTCCCATTCAAAGTTTCAATTCAAAACACTTTCAAACCACTTTTCGGGAGATTTGCAATGGAAAGGTGCGAGTTTTTTTGCAAACCTGAATGGGTTCAGATTTTTATGATTTTTTGAGAACACAAGGTACGACTCACCCTTCGCTCACAGTAAGATCCCGAAGTCAAATCGAAAAAAAAAACATTATCAACACGAGCGTGAATCACATGGTATGACGCCAACTCAAATATATCAGAGATAAGGAGCACATCATTCAAATCACACAGGTAAGGTTTCATGGAATCGAATTGGTTCTGGTATCCTTTTTGAGCTCAAGGAAGAAGGTAATTTTGGATATGCACCGCTTACGTCTTGGTGAAAATGACTTTATTATAATACGAAGTAGTTACGTGGTGTTCAGCACCAGAGTTTTTTCTATTAATTGGTTTTTATTAATTTATAGGAGTTCTTAGTTGTGGCTGAGCGGTTCTTAGTTGGGGAAGTGCTCTTAGTTGACAATTCATTAATCCATCAGAGTTGATGAATTTTATGGGACAAACCTGTGTCTAACCCCAACATTTCTCATCATCAACGTCTTTCTTTTGAACAGATGCGGGAGTAAAACCAGTGGCCAAGACGGTATCAGTGTGCGGTATCTGCATGGAAAATAATTAACATTGTGTAGGAGAACATCATCAGCATGCGTGAATCACACGGTAGAACTCAAGCCGAATTATCAGTGTCTGGGAACATATGATCAAAGCGCGCGTAGTTTCATGAGCTCGTGTTAGTTGTTCTGAGATACTCTTGAGTCCAAGGAAAGAATGTATACTGGTAGTTGAATGCAGTACGAAATTCACGATGTAGGCAGTAGGTAGGTACCTCCCCCAACTCTTCTTCTCAATAATAACATTCTTTCGAGTAAATGTGTAAATTCCTAGGGTATTACGTACAGAACACGTCTTGTACGGACGTGTTATCAAATACAGCGGATAATAAACCGTTCTGGAAGGATTTGCAGCGTTTGTTTCAATTATTTCTAATTCTAAATAACCTGATAAACAAGAAAATCATTCGTGGGGATAAAAATATGTCTCTGTGCGCTCTGGTTGCCTGTTGATAAAGACGGGTAGTTAGTTACCTACTTCGTGTCCAGAACATGGCAGTGAGGAAGGGGTAGGTAGGTGCGCTGTGTTAATAGTGGTTGTTCGGTGCTCATTCTTAGAAACGTATTTATTTTACCATAGTGTTCGTGAAAGAGAAATCCATAACCGGTGTCTCATATCCGAGTCATAGCTGAGCTGGCGAAGAGAAGATCTCACTCGCGGAATCAATCAGATACTGGCCACTTAAGATTAACCGACGGAGGAAGATAATGACGGCATTTGCAGATAGAGGCAAACACAACGATAATAAAATTGGCCAAGGGGCCAAGAAAAATACAGCGGTACGCGCCTAATAATTACCGCTTCGCGTCGAATTGGCGCGGGGGCACGGCGACGCGAGAGGCACCTAGCGACGGACGGCGGAACCTCGTCGGCCCGGCCGCTGATGGAAAACTGAAGGCTGGCGGTATCTGTGAGCAAACGGTTGAACTAACTCCCTCCCCAACACACCTCCCCACCATCGGGAGTTCGCGCGTGGATTCAAACAGATACATCAGCCTTCCCTATCTATTTTTAGCGTCGAGGCACAGCGTTTTTTTTCTTTTTTTCTTTTCGGGCGCGTTTTTTGATGTTTTGACCGCATTCGATGCGAAAAAGAATGAAAAAAACAGCCCGGTGTCTAAGAAAAGCCTGAGGAAGTGAAGGTCTATCCACGGTGGTGAAGGCGTGAAGACTGAATGGAGCACACACTGGGACGGACAGGGGGTCGAGTTTTTGTCAACTGACGTTCATCGCACTCTTCTCATAGAGGGGATATCTCCTATCGCTCGAGTAATTCTAGAAACTCTCTCCTTTAGGTATATTATGTCTGTCCTCTCCTCGTTGTTGCCATTATTCGAAAACACAGCTCTCAAAAAAAAAACGCTGCAAAGTCCTTGTCACATGGGTTTATCATTCTAGTGGACATACCTACAGAAAGGTTGGCTGTTCATTAATTGTTTCTTTCATGCGTAATAATCGAAATAGCTACTTCTGATGGTTTCCATTAATTTTGGCCCCCAAAACACAAATTAGGTACCTACGCTCTTTTTTTTCTTTTTTTTTTTAAACTATCTTTGATCATTGGTAGTGCCATTTAATCGTCCTGAACCACGTCTTGACACTTTTTCCAGTGTTATTATACAAACTGATGGTGATTTCAGACGATTTTCCAGGTTTTTCACTCATAAAAAATCAATTCTGGGAGCTGAAAATTTGGTAGAACTCAATTTTCCACTCTTTGGTCAAAATCGACTTCATATTCGGTCTTCTCGTCCCCAAAAACATAGAAAACGATATCTCAGAAGCTCATGTTACCAATATGTTGCTAAAACGTAAAAAGTACCTATTTTTACACACATTTTCACTCATAACACCCCTGGGTATATTCCGATCGGGCTGAAAAGTTTCGGGACACAACTAGGGCCCAAATGGAGCATGTGTGCGAAAGAACGATTTTTTTAGACCGAAAATGAAGCCTGTACACGTGATACGGCGGACGGCGGACGGCGTACGGCGGACGGACATTGCATTTTTGGAATCTATGCACCTTGAAACGTAAAAGAAAAAAGTTTGAGGGGGTGTTATAAAAATTTTTTGCTGAGCGAATACATAGGTGTATTATTCACAGAATAATAAACCAAAACGCTCACACCCACCCGCTCGGAGGGCTTGGGCAGCATTGTTTCATCCTCCCAGGAGCTGTAACTCTATAAATAAATGGCAGTTATAAGCATTTTTCATACCCGAATGAAGTCATTAACATGATGTTTATAAAGAATTCATGTACACAGTTATATTCACTAAATCAACTTTAAAACGCCACTATTCGCTTGAGGCGCTGGACAGAACATTTACATCATCCCTGTGGCATATTTGTTAACCTTTCTAGATTACTCCTTAACAATATTTAAACTAGTGGGTCCGCTGACCAGGCGCCACGCAATTTTGAAAATAGGCTCAAATTCTGCCTATGTACCTACCACGCTCAATAATAGCTATTTTTCGTAACATTTTTATCAACTGCTGTAAGGATGATTGACGGGAGCTTTGAAAGTTATTCGATTGGATTCAGCGTACTGGAAAACATGAAAAACTATACAGAACACATATTTTTCAGACAGATGACATGTCAAACCATGGTGTCACCAAAAACTATACACCAAATTCTGGAGGCCTAAACAAATTTAAAATTTATAAACAAATTTAACTCACGTAGTCATTTTCACTAAATGAACTCAAAAACTGTGTGCTTGAAGCCCTTGACTTAAAGGGAACATACAGTTAGCCTTACAGAAGTTACAGTTAGCCTTCTAGCATGAAGCGGAAGAGCTTCATACTGTCTAACGTTTTAATACTTTTCAATATTGGGCCAAAAATGAACATTGGACAATTTAAATCAATCATTCCGAGTATTCACTGCTCAAACTGAATTGGAACATCGTAAAAATATCAGTGAGGTAATGGAGGACCGCCTAAACTTGCAGAATATGCAGATAAGTACATTTCGCAAAAAAATGGAATGAGTTGGTTTCGATGGCAAACGCCCCAAAGTGAGAGACTTTTCTGACTACCTAGTTACAGTTATTTTGAAGTTGAATATAACTGTAGCCCAACTATCCGCCCGTTTAAAACTTGGTGATTGATTAACTGGCTACAAGTTCCAAGAATATGCATTATGAGTGTGCACCAATGTGTAGACTTCAGTTCAAATCTTAGACAATCGGTTACGGTCGGAGGTCGCTCAACCAGTTTCTAAATCACTCGATTTCTACTCATTGATTGCTCTGGTTTTTACATCCCTTCCTGGCCACTTGTGGACAACCGTCTGTCTAACTTCGGGTAATCGGCGTAACCTTACGTTTTAAAAGAGAGGAAAAAGTAAACTAAGCAACAAAATGCTGACTAGTAGGAGAAAAAATAGAAAATTGCTTGACCCGCTTCAATTGCCTTGGCAACCTCGTAATTGCGATCGATTCAGCTTCGGGCTCTCGAAGTGACAAAATGTTGGTTGGGTGTAAGAAAAGGAGTGGATTCCCTCCTCAACACCGCCCATTGTTTTTCCCCTCTGGAGTTGGGAGGAAGGAAAGCCGGAACCGTGAAGTTTTTGGGATAAAGTTTGGGCAACAGGAACAGAAGAAAATACGAAGTTAAGCTACAAATCTCCTTGGGGTCGTGCCTCAGTCGCTCAGTTATCAAGCGTGGCTCGTTCGTGTTTCTATCCTCACGGCCTGTTACTGAAAATAGAGGATGGGGGCAGACACCTAAATTGTAGAGATCATCCAAGTGTCAAGTTGGAGTAGAAGAACCCTTGATGTAAGCACTTCAGAGATGATATTTATATACACATACATATACGTATTACGCCTAGGTATTTATACTGGTGGTTCCACTAACCAGATGCCCCGCGAGAACTTCGAGCATTGGAAAGTATTGTATTCCAACTTGCTGACAAAATATCGAGATACCCAACCAAAACCAGTCGCCGTTTTTTGGTGCCATTCCTTGGCGCTACCGTGACACCGAAAACTTTGGTAATGCCAATCCTATTGATCTTTCGAGCAGATCCTCAAAATTTCATGTCATAAGACACATTTGGAGGGTAACTTTTAGCGGAAAACCGTAAAGTGTAGTTGTTGTTAACGTCTTGACTGACTGCGAAAACTGATGAGAGCACTTGGCGACGGCTTTAAACAAAAAGCTCTGGGCCGCCTTTTCCACTATCCTCAGGAACAGGTAGATTGAGCTATTTTTTAAATTATAGGTATTCAACCATGATTCAACACACCACTAATAATACATAGCACAGAATGGTCCAAATCAGTAGGTAGGCACCCACCACCATAGATCCAGGCACACTGATTGAAACTGGCTATACTCGGAAAACAAAGATGCAACGTAAGTTTCACAGTGTCAAGTCAATAAGTCTTCGTTTTCCTTTGAGTACTTTGTATCTTTTTTACTTCCAACCCGATTTATAAATAAAAATGTGATACGATGAGAGGGACAGGATTTGACACATCTAACTTACACACACAAACGAAGACGTGGCGGGTACTGAAACCTCACATATATATGGGGGGGGGGGGGGGGGGGGTTCACCCATCATGAACAAGATAGTCAACATTATAAAGTTTATTTTGCCTTCACTCAGCTCCTTAATGATAAGGGTAAATCATATATTTATACCTACTTAAAATATTATCCTCCTTTTGGAAAAGTTACCCTCCCTCCAAGTTTTTCCATATGATTTCCTTGATATTCTCTGGTAGACCAAGTTCTGGTCTCATTGCCATTGGGCATAATTTCAATGCAATTTTCGGCAATCAGTATCACGAGCAATACTCAGCTCAAACTGCCCCCCTTCCCCCCTCCCTACAGGAATGCCCTAAATCGCCTACTGGAGCCGACCGGGGTCCACGGAACAAACAAATCGATTTCACACAGCCATCCGTGAACAGGTATACATTACAATAAACTCTTCCTCTGCAATGTAAATTGCGCTGGATGTATACCGTTTCATTCATACTCGTGTTGACGAAGCTTTTCGGTGTAACTTCAGGGCCTTAATGTGAACGAACAGCTGGACGCACAGTGATCCAGGTGATCTCAAAACCTTCAAGATTCAAGTTAAGATTCAGGCGTACAAGTATCAATAAATAAAAACGGTGAAAAAACCCTTCTATTGAGAATTTTCGGGTAAGGCGTTCTGGAAACTTCAACCCATATTTTTCACCCCTTGGAGATGACTGACAATAATACCGCCGACTTCGCGGACCAACTAGACCCAAAATGAAACCGAAAAACCTAATTTAATTAATTTTTGTTCACGATAACATCTAAGGAAAGTGCGAAGTACGGCGGAAGGAGTACTTACCTAAGGCGGACGGGCAGACTTTTTTTAAGTTCCATTTTCGGATTCTACGTACCAAACGGCAACTATCAAATTTTGAGGGGAGCGTGTTGACATTTCTTATCATGCTCGATTCCAAAGGTTCATTATTGAAAATAATAAACCAATACTTTGCCCAGAGAGGTATATTTTTAATTGTTCCCCCTAAATCAAGATAGACACTAACATAGCGTCTCGATTCTCGGATTGAACTCGCTCGACTTGCACGAATCGTAAAAAAAAATAAAAATAAAAAAGTGCCATTCGCTTCAAAAGGCAACTTGCTCCTGTCAGTTGGAAGAACCCCAAGTGCAAGGAGATGAGGCGAACTTGACCTCGAAGCTGTACCGACTCAGAGCAATTTTCATTTCAACCTCCGAGATTTTGTTGGTAATTAATATTATTACATTTCAGATTCCAATAACTGGGGTTGAAAAAGGAGAGGGGAAATGAACAAGAGACAAACAATTGGGTAATAATTATAGACTCAAGTATGACAATAATTGATTGCTATCTCTATAATTTATTATTTTCAATAATGAACCTTTGGAATCGAGCATGACAAACAAATTTTTAATCCCCCTTCAAAATTTGATGGTTTCGTTTCCAGGTAGAATCCGAAAATGGAATAAAAACGCTGCAAATTATTATACAAAGGTTCATTATTTACCTGTATAGATGCCCCTTCTGCGTAGATCACTGTTTTCTGTGGTCAATACTCTCGAGCTCTCCCCAGGAAAGCCCTAAGTCGAGTACTGGAGCCGGCCCCGGAATTAAAGTTTCATACAAATGTGCGGGATTCAATAATTTAATAATTAATTATTGCTAGTTATTCATGAAGCGTAAGGCAAATAATAAACCGTTGTGTAATAATTTGCCTGTATAGGTGCTCCTTATACGTAGGTAGTATAATAAACCGTTGTGTAATAATTTACCCAATACTTCAACATTTGTTCAAGTTGCAAAAGTACCTAGAACAATTCCAAAAGATCCATCATTTTTCAGATGAAATAATATCACAGAACAACCAACACGACTTCATACAGCCATCCGTGATTATAATCAGGTGCTCCCTAGCGATGATACCTGGGCCGGATTTATACCGTTTGATTCATGAACATGTTGACGAAGCATTTCAGTGCAAACGAACGGCTGATCGTACAATGCTCCGGGTGGTCTCAAAACTTTTTTTAGTTCAAGATCAATTTAAAAACGTTAAAAAAACCATACCCTTCTATTGAAAGTTTTCGAGCTACGGCGTTCTGAAAATTTCAACCCCTATTTTTCACCCCTTAGAGACGACTGACAGTAGGTAACGCCGAGCTTCAAGGACCAAGCAGACCCCAAACGGGACCTACAGACCAAAATTTCATTAATTTTAGTTCATGGTAGCTAAGAAAAGTGCTAAGCACGGGTTACGGCGGACGGACAGAAATTTTTTAATTCCATTTTCGGATTCTAAATACCTTGAAACATAAACCATCAAATTTAGAGGGGGGGGGGGGGGGGGGGGTTAACTTTTTTTTTTTTTTTTTCATGCTCGATTCCAAAGGTTCATTTTTGAAAATAATAAAACAAAAAATTTCTGACCTGTTTTAGTTACCATGAACCAAAATTAATGAAATTTGGTTTGTAGGTCCCGTTTGAGGGCTAGTTGTTCCGCGAAGCACGGCGATACTGTCAGTCATCTGTAAGGGGTGAAAAATAGGGGTGGAAATGTTCAGAACGCCGTAGCTCAAAAACTCAATACAAGGGTATGGTTTTTTACTTTTTTAAACTGCTCTTGAACTAAAGCATTTTTTGAGACCACCCGGAGCATTGCACGCCCAGCCGTCCGTTTGCACCGAAAAGCTTCGTCAACATGATCGTGAATGAAACGGTATGAATCCTGCCAAGACATCGTTGCTAGGGAACACCTGATTATAATCAAGGATGACTGTATGAAGTCGAGCTGGTTGTTCTGATATATTATTATTTCATATGAAAATCTCTTATTTCATTTCAACCTTTTGGATTTTGTTGATAGGTACTTTTGCAACGTGAACAAACGTTGTTTCACGAATAACAACAAATAATTAATTATTTACTGATTGAATCCCGCGCATTTTTATGAAACTACAGTTCTCGGGCCGGCTCCAGTACTCGATTTATGGCTTTTCTTCCGGGGGGAGGGGTTAACGAGGTTAGGTATTGACCACAGAAAACAGTGATCTACTCAGAAGGGACATCTATACAGGTAAATAATAAACCGTTGTGCAATAATTTGCAGCGTTTTTCTATACTAATATCATTTTCTGTGAAACCAAACAGCTAGGTATGTTAGGTATATATAATTATAACAGCAGAAAAACATTTGGAATAATAAGCCATTAAGACCTACCATAAGGCATAAGAATAATAACAGTTTAGGAAACCCATACAATTCCCATGTCAGTTCTCAACCACACAACAAAGACGCCATCTACCTCAATATAGATGTCAGTGTGAGAAATTGAAATCAGCTAAATTTCAATATGCTTTACTGCTTTCCCATGTGGAACACGAAGAAACTAACCGAAGTTCAAAGTTAAACGTACCTACGTAGGTACGTCGATATTAAGGGGCTTACTAGCATACAGTGATCCGAAAACCAACTTGAATGAACTGTAATCAGATACATAGTGACTTGACTGAAAATATCAATTGACACATTCAGTTTATGTATCCGGTAGTGTAGCTGGGTTCAGTACAGGTGTAGGTATGCGAAATTTGTCCACTCTACCAACAACATACTTTTTGATATGTCGTTGCACTACACACAAAAAAACTTGACTTCTAGCACTGATGGTGAGTCGTTACGATAAAGTAACTTATCATCAAGCAGAAAAGGAGACTGATATTCCAACGTTCAAACCAAAATATCGAAGCGAATCGGGCACGGCTACAAAACCAGTGAACTGGTTCACTAGAAAAAGAAGGTTTTCGATCTAGTACCTCAAAGTTACTTGGAACAAAAAGCTCCAGCCTTACAGCATGGCCATATGGCCGCATTTTCGAAGCCGGTGACAGCTACATTTTACAATTTGTGCCTACCGAAACAGTGGTTCAGTAGACAAAAATAGTAATATGTAGCTGTTTCATATACGGAGTCACAGATCTATTTCACTGTAGGATTCGACTGTATGTTTTGGGTGATTTTAATCATTTATTAATCCCCCCCCCCCCTCCATCAACTCGAATTTGATGAACATTTTGTTTTTGGGAATGGCCACATTTACTTACTTTATCTTTTCGTTTGCTATTACAAACATTTCAATGAAGTATCTGGTATTATCCGGAATGACACGTACATATTTTTATTTTATATAGACATCTACATACAACACTTTTCAACATTATTTAGAAACAGATTAAGAATGATTTCAGACCCATTGTAACAGCTTTTTTTTCTCTTTTTATTTTTTTTTCAATATTTGCTAACAGTAACATTGGGTTACAACCCATTATAGGTGGGTAGGTGGGTATGGGTAGTATGTATTCTCAGTGATGCGCGGATCGAAGTTGGTCGACATAGATTGTTTCGTAAAAAGAACTAATTTTCTAAAAGAGTTAACAGCAGTAGTTGTCGCTGAAATATATCTGATGAGCTACCAACAAGATAAACTGCTTGGACTAAGGAGGGCGCAAGGGCCGATGTTGCACCGTCACGAAGGAAACGATCGAGGTGGAAAGGGTCTCACAGTCGGGGCCCTAAACGCGGCGTGAAATTGCTTCCCCTCAGCCCCTAAGGGGCCCCAGTAGACCTCAGCCCGGGGGCCCCCAGACGACTCCAATCATCAGAAGCTCGCGGTCATTATTACCAAGCGCGAGATTTTAGACACGCTCCGACCCCTTCGTTTTAGAACATTAATTAAATCTTGTTTGTTCGCCGCTGGACCTTTCCTGAAGGTTTTGGGGGATGGGTAATTTTTAAAAGGCGTACAGTTCCGTTCCAAGTGTTTCCCTGCAGTGAAATTACGGTGGAACGAAATTGGTGGCTTGCCAGACGAGGTATTTACCGACCAGACTTCTTATTGTGAGTGATAACAATGATTATAGAACCTCAGCAAATTTACGAAGAAAACTTGTTATTGCACCGGGTCCGAAATGTCTAACAGGTACAGCGATTTTCGAAAATATTTTCGATAACATTCCGTTACACATCACCCTGAATCCGTCCCTGGATTTTCACGTTCCATAAGTATGGATAGAAACGTGATACGCGATGCAACACGTACAGACAGGAACCGTTACTTGGAACAGGTTGATCCTAAACAGGAACGGGCATTCTCCAATACACATGATTAATCTAGAGACCTTCGTGATACTCTCCAGCAAACTTGTGACACGCGAGTCAGTGTATTCCACTAAACGATCCTCTTAACAAACGCTGCGAAGTCCTTGTCACATGAGTTTATTACTGGACTTACCGACAGAAATGCTGGAAATACATTTATTGTTTCTTTCATGTGCAATTACTGAAATAGCTAATGATGGTTTCCACCAATTTTGGCCCCCAAAAACACGATATAAGCGCCTATTTCTGAAACATTATCTTGGATCATTGATTCACCCGCTGAAACTACTTCTAGTGTTATTATACAAGTTTATGGTGGTTTCAAACAATTTCCTAGGTTTTTGACGCACAAAAAATGGATTTTGGGAGCTGAACCTTCGTTGCAACCTCATTCTTCACTCTGTCGTCAAAATCAACTTCATATTCGGTCTTCTCGCCCTAAAAAACATGAAAAATGATACCTCACAAGCTCATGTGCGCTAAAACCTCAAAAAAAAACACCTCGAAACCCCTACTTTTACACCCATTTTTCACCCGTAATACCCCTGGGTGTATTTTGATCGGGCTGCCGAGCTTCGGACCACAACTAGGAGCAAAATATATTCCCAAATGGGGAACCCAAACTGTGTGCGGAAAAAAATGTGCGGGGGTTAGAAATAAAATTTAACGTAAATTTAAGGCTGAAACTTCGTTAGAACCTCAATGTTCCACTGTTTGGTCAAAATCGACTTAATATTCGGTCTCCTCGTCCTAAAGAACATGGAAAACGATACCTCACAAGCTCATGTAACTAAAACACAAAAAAACCCTATTTTTACCCCCATTTTTCACCAATAACACCCTTGGGTATATTCCGATCGGGCTGCAAAGTTTCGGGACACAACAAGGGCCGAAATTGAAGTAGACATGCATGATACGGCGGACGGACATTGCATTTTTGGAAGGGTATTCTATACAAAATAATAAACCGTTGTGCAGGGATTTGCAGCGTTTTCTACTTGTTCTTGTTTGATACGGCTACGGCCTCAGCGACGTTGGAGCTGAAATTTCGCATATACATTTTTTATGCAGGGCCGTTTGTACAATGCAATCCCCCCCACCATTTCATCCACACCTGGGAAGAGAGGGAGAGGGGGTTAGAGATGGGTGTAAGAGCTGAAATTTTGCATACACATTCGCAATGCTCCAAGGAGGTGCCTTTTGTGCACCCCTCCGAACACTCCCATGTTGGCTGAATGGATGGTAAGGGGGGGGGTTTCACAACAGGCATCTCCTTGGAGCATTACGAATGTGTAGGTTAGGGAGGGTTTTAAGAGATGAAATTTCGCACACCCATTCGCCATGCTCCGAGGAATCGCCTTTTGTGAAATTTACCCCCCCCCCCCCCCCAACAGTTTCAAGAGTTGAAATTTCGCACACACATTCGTTACCTACCTTAGCACTTAGTAGGTAGTACTGAGTAGGTATTAAGTAGGTAGTGCTGAGTGCGTATTAAGTAGGTAGTAATGAGTAGGTACTAAGTATGTAGTACTGATTGTGAGTAGATACTAAGTAGGCAGTACCGAGTAGGTAGTTAGTAGGCACTAGGTCTTGCCTACCGGGGCAAAAACCTGCTCGCCAAACAGCGTTGAAAGAAATTGCGGGTGAAGGAACAGGTTTTTATACACATATCCAACAGAGGGGGAACAGGTTTCTATATTTATTCACATCCAAGAGCGAGCAGCGAAGCCACTTCGGCAGGCAAAATGGATTTCCTTTCTGAGGCTGAGGAGGTTTTGCCAGTGGGTAAACTATTACAACAGCAGAGTTGGGGGGGGGGGGGGGGGGGTACAAATTAATCCTTTTCAACTTTAAATTATACTAGGTATTTTAAAGTTCATACTACAAAAACCTAATTTTACGACGATAATGTAATTATTATGGTAGTCGTCGAAACCGTTCAAGTTCACAGTAGATAAACTGACAGTGAACCTACCGTGTGATCTTCTGGAAAATAGCGATAATTGCTTCCGCCCGCACTCACCGCTCAGGCTGAGAATTACGTGGGAGAAATAGTTGAAGTCCGCCACGAAGAGATCAACTGCAGATAGGCATTTCTCGTCGATGGAAATCTGCTAAGGGGATCCGACGACAGCCGGAACAGCAGTAGCAGAGAAACGCCACTCACTGGACACTCGTGCAATGAGTGAAAACTATACAGGTGTTCATAAAAAAATTGAGGGAATCGTATTTCTTGAAAAAACCATCTTACAAGAATCGATAAATAAAATGTTTGAACTACCGTTTGAATTTGGAACCATTCAGAACCATGGGACCATTCAGTAACCATGAATGGAATGAATATGGTTACCATATAAAAGGTTACTGAACCGTATCAAAACTGATCCTCCCTCGGAGGATAGGAATGCTTTTAACTAGTGCATACCACGACTCCCAAGCCAAAAGAATAGGAGTCGTGGGTAATCGAAAAAAATAATTCAGAAGCGGGATCAACAAACTGTAGAAATGCAATGCGTTCGATACCTACTCCATTCATCGCTTGTAAACATGGCCCTCCCCCACGATAAAACCGGTAACATCGTCCGTCACCAGATAGATTTTATCTTGGTTAACAAACGGTTCCGGGACCGCGTGAGGTCCGGAAAGACGTACCCTGGCGCTGGTGCGTTTTCGGATCATGTCCTTCTGGCTGCTAGAGAGCTATTCGCTTGAAATCTGTGAAAGCTACCACGGCCCAAGAAACGTTTCAATCTCCATTCTTTAAGAGATCCCGATATACAGCAGAGGGCTGCAGACCGTCTTAACAAGGGGTTGAGCGATTTGGATCAAGGTACGTCATCATAGCCTCCGACGCTGATTCTCAGTGGAGTATGTTGAAGAAAACTGTGCAGGAGGTGATGGAGGACACTCTTGCATCTCCCAGAGTGGAGCTGGAAAAGAATAAAGATTGGATGACGCAAGAGATTCTTGCCTTGATGGATGAGCGTCGCACCCACAAATCAAACAACAACGAGTACAGTAGGATTCACTCTTTGGTAAAATCGAAAATAAAAGAGGCCAATGAAGCAAGGATCTTGGAAAGCTGTCAGGAAATTGAGGAGTTGACTGCCAAGCACGACGACTTTCATCTTCATAAAAAATTGAAGGATGTCTGGCATTTACAGGCAGAAACACTTTCCTAGAGCCCTGCAAGATGAAAACGGTCTTGTAGAGGACCCTTCCACCTTGGTGTCGGAAGTGCAGCATCCACCTCGTCAGATCAGAAGTGAGAGCGCATCTGGACCGGAAGAGATCCTGGCTGAGGTCCTCAAGCTCCTGGATGATGCAAATGTTAATAAGCTGACCTTTCTCCTCAACTCGATTTATGATTCAGGGAAGTTATCAAAGGAATGGCTTCATTCGACTTTAATTACTCCCCGAAGAAATCTAATCCTAGGACGTGCGACGAATACCGTCTCATAAGTTTAATGAGTCATGCGTTAAAAAGGTAATTTTGAGGGTGATCTTCAACAGAATACATTCGAAATGCGAAAATTTCCTAAGCGACAAGCAATTCGGTTAGGAATTCTCTGGATTGGGTACCAGAGATGCGCTTTTTGGATGCAAATTCTTATGCAGCGATGTCGTAATGTTCAGCAGAATCTATTCATCTGCTATATCGATTTCCAGCGTGCGTTAGACAGCGTGAAGCATGGCCCTTTAATGGATTTGCTGGGACGCTTGGGTTTGGATTCGAAAGACATTCTAATCATTCGGAATTTTTACAAGGTAGAAGGCGCCGAGATCTTGGTCGAGGGCCACCCTTCGGCTCAAGTACCGATTAAGAAGGGCGTCCGCCAGAGGTGCTTATGCACTCACCTCAACTCTTCAACCTCTACTTCGAGGCCATCTTTCAGGAGGCTGTACTCGACTGCGATGCTGGAATAAGGGTGAATGGCCGCCTGATTAACAACGTTCGATATGCAGATGATAGGGCACTGATTGCAAGGATTATGGAGGAATTGCAGGCTTTGCTGAACAGGGTCGCAGCAGTAGGAGGGAGGTATGGTAGTAGTATAAATACCAAGGAAACGAAATCCATTGTCGTTGGCCGTGATGGCAGCCTGATCAGGCCAGAAGTACTGATGTGAGCTTGACACTTGGAAAACTATTAATATTAAACATTCAAATCTTCAAGATGTACAGGAAGGTCCAAATTGAGTGTGACAAACAAATTTGGGTGAAATTATCAAATGGAAAAAAGTCGGACCACGCCATTCTACTTCGTAATTTGTAAGTATCTATCCAGCTGTCACTATTTTATCATTTATTCAACTCTGTAATGCCTGAGACGTGTCAGTATGTATATGGCAGTATATACAAACTAGGTAAGTGATATATGAGGGGATAAGGTATATAAAACAGGAGAAGTACACTATGAAGTATAACAACTTCAGCTCTCTCTCATTCCTCAGGTCCACTGTGAAGTCATAATAGTCGTATTGCGATAACGTAGTTCATGGCAATTCACGATTTACTAGCAAATAAATTATGCAGTAGGATATCTTCGGTAGGTAAGGGAGATGGGTGTCTAGACGGTGTCCATTCCTGCTTGAGTGACCCGTTAGCGTAGCTAGTTCCCGTGGATAATTGAGTTCTCTCCATCCCAGTACGATACCTTTGGAATGGTCTCAATCAGGCAACAGATCGTACCAGATCATCCAACTCAAGGCCTTTACTGTACATGGAGGCACCATGTCATACCAAAGAATTACCATTAGTAACTACCACAACGATGTATGTACAATAATTGTACATACCTACTTATACGTATTCCTCAAAAAAGAGCCAGTCGGCGCAGGAAGAAAGTTCCTTTGATGTCAAATTATATGAACCATTAAGAACATGTAACTACCGAATAAACGACTTCACAAGTAGTTTAGGCTTCACCTATATCAAGTCAGAAGCCCGTTTCCTTTCCATTTGTTGAATACAGACTCGTACAGTATAGTCACATAGAATACAAATTTCCATGTACAGTCCCTCCCTATTTAGATAATGAACTTGTTACCACAGAACCGTTAGTGTGGTGACCATGCTACGGCAAGTACTATAAAAAACTAATAAAATGTTAACTACCGATACCACCAGTATTTTACTTATGCACTTCATTACTCATCAATACTAACCGAGGAACTGTAAAGTTTAATGATTAATATTATCATAGTAAGTGATGAATATTAATTACCAAATAGTGTTGTTCCATCCAATAGATAGTTTATACCTGAAACAAACAAAAAGATCATTAAACATAGATACTTATTCTTTTTAAGAATAAATTAATTTGTTAGTTGCCAAGAAAGTAAGAAGTCAAAAACACCTTTTTTCCTTTCAGTATCTCAAATGAGGACAATAGATACACTGCCGATAATTTTGAATCATTTACGATAATGAATTGAGACGCCTTAACTGGTATTTTAGGATCCACTCTTCTAGATCCAAGGTAAAATCCTCGGAAGTTACAAAAATAAAGGCACTAGCGTCCCTACAGCTCCTTACTAAGGACTTAGGACTGGAAATCAGGACTGTCTAGAACGAATCACGATAGCTGGCAACATACTCGCACAATTTAACTGCAACATCCTTTTCACTCTTCATCAAATGATTTTCACAATCTTTCACAAATCATCGAAGGTATGAAACCGAGTGTGGTGTTTTGAAGGGTTAGCTAAATAAATGCAATCGGATGACAATTGGGTGGGAAGAGAGATTTATTCAATCCTGCAATTACTTTTACAGCAATAATCAGTGGTGCCAACTGACACGCACCCGTGGATACTAACACTGTACATGGAGTACATGGATACTACACCTAGTTTCACTTATTTAAATGGGTGATCCACTGTAGCTTGGAATAAGGAAGCATAGAGTAGGTGGAATGAAGAAGTAAATAGGATGTGAAATAATTGTAGAATGGAATACAATTCACTTATTTCTGCAACGCCTCGACTGTTACAAACAGATAAAGGGAGAATGCGTGGAAACTGCATAAATGCGAAGGTGATAGGTACCTATGACATTTTAGGAATCTGTACCTTGCAGTCAATATAATTATTAAACAAAGAAAAATCATCAGCTTTTTGGCTCAATAGTTTTAAACGCTACAAATTATTACACAACATTTACTTGTCTTGCTTCTCACAAGAGAGCCAAATCGAGTACTGGAGCCAGCCAGGTTATCACATTTATTAAATATGCGGTGGAATCAAGAATTCTATCATTAATTATTCGTTGTAATTCATGAAGCATAACATTTGTTGGCCGAAATCTGTGGTCAATACCTACCCTCGTGCTCTTCCCAGGAAAGCCCTAAATCGAGTACTGAAGCAGGCCCGGGAATTAAAGTTTCTTCAGAATGCGGGGGATTCAATAATGCTATCATTAATAAATAATTATTTGTTGTTATCCATGAAGCATGACGTTTGTTCCATAAGTTTCCAAAGCACCTATCAACAAAATCCAAAACAACCATCATTCTTCAAATGAAATAATATCACAGAACAACCAACTCGACTTCATACAGCCATCCGTGATTAAAATCAGGTGCTCCCTAGCAATGATACCTGGCCGGATTTATGTCGTTTCATTCCCAGTCATGTTGACGAAGCTTTTCGGTTCCAACCCCATGGCCTTGCGGTGAACGAACGGCTGGACGTACAATGCTTTGGGTTGTTCCAAAGAATTCCCTAGTTCGAGATTCTTGTACTGAAAGTTTTCGTGCTACGGCGTTCTGAAAATTTCAACCCCTATTTTTCACCCCTTAGAGATGACTGACAGTAACGGCGAGCTTCGCGCCAATGGGACCTACAAACCAAATTTCATTAATTTTGGTTCACGGTAACGAAGGAAACTGCGGAGACGGACAGACATTTTGGTTTATTATTTTCAATAACGAAACCTTGGAAGAAAAAACAATTTCAACCCCCCCCCCCCCCCCCAGCAAACATTAATGGTTTCCGTTTCAAGGTATTTAGAATCCGAAAATGCAATAAAAAAATTTCTGTCCGTCCGCCTTACTTCGCACTTTTTTGAGTTGCCATGAACCAAAATTAATGAAATTTGGTTTGTAGGTCATCTCTAAGGGGGGGGGGGGGGAAATAGGGGTTGAAATTTTCAGAACGCCGTAGCTCAAAAATTTTCATTAAGAGTACCTACCTATAGTTTTTTTACGTTTTTAAATTGATCTTGAACTAAAGCATTTTTTGAGACCACCCGGAGCATTGTACGACCAGAAGTTCGTTTGCATCGAAGAGCTTCGTCAACATGATCGTGAATGAAACGGTATGAATCCGTTCCACTTCCGGATCCTACATTCCTTGAAAAAGAAACGATCAGATTTTGAGGAGGGGTTAAATCTTTTTTTCAATCTCATTTCCAAAGGTACTGAAAATAATAAACAAAAAAGAACCAAATTGTTGAATTCAAATTGAGAAACGAAAAAGAAAAAATAAGCGGACAGTTGGCCACAGTAGTTTAGCTGGAAAACGCATATGTCAGGCAGATGTGTTTGAAGCGAAGCTGTCCACCTGAAGAAGGGACATACCGTAAATCTGACGTGGACGCAATTATGTGCCAAACAGTAAGACATAACTTGCCTTGACGTCTGGTAATGATGTCTCTTCCTGGCGGGACGAAATTGCATTTTACATGAGACGGTTTTTGACGGGAATTTGCATAGGGTCCTTCAAATGGCGAACGAACAGAGCTGAGACCGTTTTTGAATGGTGAGTGCGAATGAACAAAACCATATGAAAATACAGAGTTTCCGCTTTTAATTTTTGCGGTTAGTTTCGAAAGAAAAGGCGGTGGTCTAAATTGACTCTGAAACAATAGGTTATCACGGACCACCCAATTATATTATAATATACATCCATTGTCGGGCCGATATTGTTGAATGGAAAAATAGTCACGAAAGACAATACCCAACACTGCTGTCGAACTAGTAGAAGTATCTGATAGCGAAACGAATTGTCTACAAATCTACATTACCTACTAGCCACACTCAGTCCGACTCCAATAACAAAAACAGTAAGACAGTACAGCTTCGACGATTAAAGTAACGATGTCTGTTCTTCCTAATTCACTTTTTCAAAGCACTAAAAATCAACTGAGAGATCTCCAAGGAGTAATGGGCATGCGGACCTTATCAGCCGATGTCTGACTCAAGTACATAATGAGGGTTTAGCGTAGATACGAGTTTCAAACAGGAAGTCAACATTTACCTTAATAAGCACTGCGAATAATTGCATGGAAGTTGATTGAATAATTACAAACGTATATTGTCTCTAAATTCAACGCCGCTATTGACAACAGGGAGCAACATTTAGAAGATAAGCAAGAAAGTTAGTCAAGTTGCGCTCTTGCTCATTGGGGTTGGATACAAATGTCCCAGTGCCTAACCTAAGTAGAGCAAGACACACACATACACACGCACGCACACACACCCAAAAGAATTACCCAGAAGACGGCTGGCTACGAAAAATGTTTATTATTTTTCTCAATATCATTCACGATTCGGACGTTTGACACGACGATAATTTGTTTATTATCCACCGATTTCTCGCCCACACCTACTCATACGACAATAATTATGTTAATTGTGTGATAGCTAATATGGAGCGGAGAAAAAAAATGAAACTACTACTGTGCAATAGTCAACTCCTACTTCAATATCTAATAGACAATATTACAATGGCATTCCTTACACACTGTAATCAGTAATCACATTCCGAAACTATAGAATCCGGCCATAGGTTCGTGAGAAATTGAGTACCTATACCTCAGCTTCGCGTGTGCGTATGCAGACTGGACACACTAATGATCCGATCGATCTGAAATTCATAAGGGATCATTTAGGGCCCAACCCCATGATCCCTGAAAATTTCATTAACATCGGATTTGAACTGAGGAAGTTAGGCGTGTCGCGTGTGGCAACTATTTGCGAATACAGACAAACGGATGCCGAACCACATTTGTTTAGAAAGCTCTAAAACGCGAGTGGAAATTTTGATTTTTGAGGCGAAAATTGTTTCCTCTCATAAGTGAAAACAAAGCTTCCGCTATACTGGTAGACTTGGAAGAAAAATCGAATAGTGCGTACTATTCACTGAATTCAACTACTGATCTAGGTACCTGGTTGTACCGGAAGTGACTCCCCTCCCAAATCATAAAGCTCAGCTTTAATTTGGGAGGGTAATTTCATAGTCATAAAAAAGTCTGTCACTCTATAAATTATTATTAATTGAAATAAATACCGATTCATTGATGTTAGTGACTAATGGCATTGTACCCAAAACATGTAATCTCGGATATGAATGGGATGCAAACAATTATGGGTTTTGGTTCTTCGCACTCGTTCCAACCGGAGGATACCCCCACTCATGTTTCAAACGAAAAGTGTTGAAGTCAACACTAGTTGCAGTTAATATAATATTTATTGCGGCATATTCGTTGCAGAACTAGCTGGCGAAATCAATCAGTTGGGTTTTGTGCATGTATGATATAGCTTAGCTGTGCTCGTGTGTATATGGATGGAATTGAGTAACTTTGGGATCAGTATTAAGTACATAATATCAGTGTAATTATACATAAAACTTTTGGCATTTCGACTCAATCAATTTTTCAAACGTTTAAAACGACCGTGATAACGTAACAAAATGCCTTAATTTCTCTTCTTTTTTTAAGCTCAAACATCTCATTAAAAAATGAACAACGGGTAGACTGGTGACGGGCCACATTAGATATCTTTACAGATCACCGAAAAACCCCAAACAACTGCGATTCCAGGCCAAAAATATAAAACTCCGATGTACAGCCAGCTTAGAATTAACCGATTTCATTAATGGAGAAGAGCATCCTGATGAATTTTCGATTTAAACACCTAATTTTGAAAAATAATTTCCTACGAATCAAATTTGAGTTTCTCAATTCAAAGACACGTAGAAGTGAGAAAAGGGCCGAATTTAGAAATTCGTACGCATCATGCATTTTGTTAGCTAACCGATATCAAGTGCACTGGTACTGACGACAAACAGTTGCCATACTAAACGGTGACTCGGCAATAAACGTGGATCCAAGCCAATGAGAGCTGAATTAATTATTATTCCTCGAGGGTTCCAAATTGAAATTTAACGAAAATTAAATATTTAATTAAGTGAACATCAGTCAGGCGCATCCCCCGGTACAGCCGCCGCAAAGACCGGGACACGCCAGATCGATTTTGTTAAGGGGAACCCTGAGGACCAAACCTCTCATTTCGATTACAGATCAGTTCTGAGAAAACACAGACGGCATCCACAGTATGGGATCGAGCACCCCAAAAACGGATGATGAAACGGTGGGATGCTGTGGGTGAGAGGGAGGGGGGGGGGGGTTGTCATCAGAAGGACTATGACTTTCGGAAGGCACCGCCGAAAGAGAAAAAAGAAAGAAATACGATGAAATAAAAACAAAATAAAACGTGAAATAAGCGGGGAAAAAATCCACCAATCGGCTTTTCTTTTAATGGTCTTTCCTTCCACCACCCGACAAACTGGGCAAGTTAATAAAAACAAATAAAAAACAAGTTGTCTCCCGCTTATTGCGAACGGCTACTGGAATCCTCGCATACCTCATTGACCAGAACTCGTCTCCTGTCCTTATACGAAATCCGGGGGTCCCAACTCGACTTCCGCAGTTGGCCAATGTCAATTTCGGTGACGATGCCAACTTGACGTCCAAGGATTCGAGTCTTATGAGGACTGTTGGAAGATAATTGTGTCTGACGACTCGCTTCACTGAAAAGCCAGAATGAGCTGAAGACGAGATGAGATCAGACAGACAAGACCTGGAGTTTCTTTTGTCTCCTTTCCACTTGATTTTGAGATTGTGACTAAGGTACAGATGCGCACTTGATTTTGATACCGAGATCAGGGTATGTCCCTGATATTCTTCCTTTTTTAAAATTTGCTTCTTCTTTTATTTTAACCCTTTACCAAATATAATACATAACCAGACACAATGTTTTGTGATTATGTAGTTAGAATTGATTTATAATACAATTAATGCATCACATAAATATATTCATGCCATTTTATATTTAACAATGATACGTAGGTATATCTTCACGGACTGAATATTGTTGAGGTATTAAAAAATTTAGCCATATTTACCTTTTATTTAAAAATAAATAATTGAAATTGCCGGTTTAAGCTCATATATTACAGAAGTAGAGACATTAACAAATATAAAAGCAGTGGAGTTGCTGAAAACTAGGGGTTTCACCCTACTGTTTGTTTTTGGGAAGTTATTACAATGGCTATTGACATAGGTTGCGGTAAATTGCGAACAAGGATTTCGATTACGGGTCTTTGTTTTCCCGCTGGACCACCCACACCATTGTTTCGTCGGTCTCTGAATAGAACCGGCAGGCCGCTTTTTTAACTGATTTTTGGCTTTTTTACTTAATTGTTGGCTTTTTCACTTAATTTTTAGCTTTTTTTACTCGATTTTTGGCAGCTTTTGTACTTGATTTTGGCCGCTTTTTTTTTAAATCTTGAGATAGTGACTAAGGTAGGTATATGTACCTCCCTGATATTTTTCCTTAATTCTCTTTTTAAACTTGATTTTGAGAGAGTTACTAAGGTATGTACCTTTGACATTTTCCCTGAATTTTCTTTCTTTTTTTACTTGATTCGAAGATAGTTACGCTATGGTATGCACACCTCTACTTGTCTGATATTTGTCCTTAATTATATGAATGTACTTCCCAGCTATTTTTCTTTGATTTCATGTGTTATGTACCTCTCTGATATTTTCTCTTGATTTTCATTTTTTACTGATGTTGAGACAGGTAGTTACTAAGGTAATGTACCTGTCTGATATTTTTCCTTCAACGAGTATTATTCAAATTCAAATGAGATTTTTTACAATATATTTTATATAGTATACAATATAAATTCACACAAAAATAAAATATACTGCAAATCCACACACAGTGGACATGTTCTCTGCATTTAGCATCTGCGATATCACTTTAAACTTCACTGACGAAAAAGTATCACCATTCAGCGGAACGTGACGCTAGTTCTACCTGACCGATATCGACGACATTTTTTCAGGAATCACGCAGGTTGAGTCACCGACTGTCCCTTTCCGACCGAATTTCGGGAGGATATGATGGGAGGTACGGTACACGATCCCCGGAATGAAAGATGATGAGGGATCGGAATGACAGCAGCGACTGCTAATGCGCATCATACAACGAAGCCAAAATGTAATGCTTCTATCCAGTTCTATCCAGCTTCTTCCGATCCGAACGGATTTCAGGATTCTCAGATCGCCCCCTACTATCCACAGTGATCCTAGCAATAGGCTTTGCGAGCAAACAAAATCCTATTCGAACTTACTGTTCGAAAAAAGCCCATCCGAATTTGACAGGCACCTCAGGGACTGCTTGTACCTGTCGCAGGTGCTGCTGTAGTGAAAATATTAATAAATAAGAAGCCACCAGCTAATTATATGAATCAACAACAACGTGAGGATTCTACGTTATCCACTTATTAGGCTATTTTTATTATTTTTCGAAGTAATACCATGACGTTTACTCTTAATATTGGAGCCTCCGCACTTTAATTCACATCTGCTTTTGCAATGAAAACCTCGGAGAAACCTCAAAATGCACGAGTCAGTTATGAAATACATCCAGTTTAATCACTGAACAGGTCCGAGTTACCCTTCCGTTCCACAGAACTTGCCGTACAAAGCCGTAAACTTCGGATTATCTCGGAAACTATAAATCAGAAATCAGCGTTTCATCACGAACACGAATCTCGTAACTCTCGTTTACTGTTAACTCATAAATCGGTTATCTCGAACAGTGAACTAACTTCAGCTCCCTCGTTTTCGTAAGACCCACACACCTCGTCATCCGCAACCTTTCTTTTCCTTTAATTACCAACAAAACTGGGAGCATCCTACAGGGATACTAGCGGAGGAGCGTTTTTTATCTGAAGGGACTCGCCTACTGATCGCTCTGTAAATCTTGTCAACAAGCCGGTAGCCAGGTGAATTGTGGCCGGGGCCGCTCGGGGTGCCGCGGGACAATGGGGCGGCATGCGTGCCGCGCGTTCTTCCGATCTTTCAAAGATCCGAAAAACCGGTCATTTGAATAGTCATTAGTTCAAACACCTGAGGCACTGGCTACTCTACTGGCATTTCCAAGTTATTTTTTGTTTTTCTCCGAGTTTAGAAACCCAAAATGACAACATATGCCGACTGCACCTTCCGCATACCCGGCTTACCCGTATGGTTTCCATTCAATTCCCCGTAAGTGTTGAATCGCGGTTCCGCGGTTTTCGAAGATCTTTCATTCAGCGAGGCCACTTTCCAAATCTTGGGTATTAAATTTAATTTTTGAGTTTCTTAGGCCATTAGGTAAATTATTATACAAATATAATCTCAATATAATCTTGACACAACTTTTGTTGTTCTGTGTGTTGTAACTAACATGTACTAAAGGATGTATTGCAGACACCACACATGTAGGAAGATCTACCTTGTATACCTGATGTACTCCTAGGATAATATAATATATGGTACTGGATATGGCAAGAAGAGTGCTTAGAATCTCAAGTCGTGAGTAAAGGAAAACCTTTAACAAACGCAAGATTACAATGCTATCTATGATACCAGTACAGATGGTACTATAGGTAATCACGCTTTTGTTGAAGTTATTATCTTCTCTCAGTACTTAAGATTCTATCACTCAGACCTTTCCAATCCTCCGGACACAAACTTCATTCACAACCATAATGTTATGAACCTAGTTTTATAATGATTTTATTGCGGACTGCGTGACTAGGAAAAACTTGGTAGAAAATCTTCTCAATAAACCAGTTTCACCACCTTCATGAAGTTGTGGTCACCACAACTTGAATATTTACAAGTGCACTATTCTATATAACGTTAGAATGTGAACTAGAAACAACAATGCTAAGTTACAATATCCGACGCATCAGCGTAATGAATTAGAATAATTAATAGCTAATTACATAAATAGGAACCCCATCTTCCAATTCATTAACTGTATACCTATCGTTATTGGTCGTACCCACTCAATGAATTTATGCTTCACGATTTCTGACCAGTTTAAGTTTATTATTTTCGATAATGAACCTTTGGAATCGAGCACGGAGAAACCCCCCCCCCCCCCCTCACCCCCAAATTTGAAGGTTTCCGTTTCAAGGTACCTACGTAGAATCCGAAAATGGAATTAAAAAATTCTATCCGCCCGCAGTCTATCGTACATCGCACTTTCCTTAGTTACCATGAACCAAAATTAATGAAATTTGGAACCGAAATTAATTAAATTTGTAGGTCCCATTTGGGTCTAGCTGGTCCGCGAAGCTCGACTTTACTGTCGGTCATCTCTAAGGGGGAAAAATTCAAAACGCCGTACCTCGAAAACTTTGAATAAAAGGGTATGGTTTTTTTAAAGATTTTGAATTGCACGTCCAGCCGTTGCCTTGCACCGAAACCTTTGTCAACATGACCGCGAATGAAACGGTACAAATCTGGCCCAAATATCACTGCTAGGGAACACCTGATTATAATCAAGGACGGCTGTATGAAGTCGAGTAGGCTGTTCGGTGATATTATTTCATTTGAAGAATGATGATCGCTCTTTTGGATTTTGTTGATAGGTAGGTACTTGCGTGACTTGAAGAACGTTATGTTTCACGTAACTTTTGAACAAACTTTCTGTTTCATAAAAAGCAACAAATTGACAAGCAATAATTGAATTACTGAATCCGCGCATTTTCATGACTGTAATTCCCGGGCCGACTCTAGTAGTCGATTTAGGGCTTTCCTGGGGGGGTATTGACTACAGAAAACAGAGACCTACGCAGCAGGGGCATCTATACAGGTAAATCACTAACCGCTGTGTAATTTTTTTTTTGCTTCCGAATGTTACTTAGGTACAACTGTACCATTAGGTTTTGAAATAAATCACTTTAACCTTACACATCTAGTTTTATTCACGAGCACGTGTGTAATATATCATTTGATATCGCCAAGATCTAAATGAAGGTAGGTTCAACTTCCTACAGGGTGAATACGAAGTACAGGTACCAATCGTACCATCAGGAACATGATTGGCTTTCATTCAAACCGGAGATATGAAGATTACAAGGGATTCGTCATTTCAGTAAGCGTGGATGCTCACACTGAAAGACGAAGGGAACCATCAGGAACCTATCAGTATCTCAGAAACTTCAGCGAAGGTCGGACAGAATCGGAGTTACCAGAGGATCGGAAATTCCACGTTTGCACATCTGCTGACGAGAGTTACAGACCAACTGTGATGAAATTCATTTTGGACCATCTGGGGACCAACCTGAGCATATACCCTCGGAACTTCAGCTCGCCTGGACTGTTCCGTCCATAACATAAATGATGGTCACAAGGAATTGGGCACAGGCAGACCAATTGGAGGACTAAACTTTTATCCGCTTTGCCATGACCCCCCCCCCCCCTTCTACTAACGGTGGAGAAGAAGCAAAATAGAAGCCACAGCATGCATGATGGGGATTCATAGGTGCCTTCTCTTCATATAAATATAACTCTATTGGTCGTCCTGGATAAGTAGGTACGCTCTATAAACAAATTAGGGGCACTATTATTAAGGGCAGTAATGACACGATTTCTGAGAATCCGCTGAATCTTGCATATGTTGCTCGCTTTTCGTGTTTTACCGATATGTATATTGACTAACTGCGTCCTAGAACCGTGAAGTAGGTTTTGGAAAGGAGCGAACAACAGAAGAAGAACTCACTAATACAATCGTGTCGGTGTCGTAATAACTTTCCTTCTTGGGAAAAAACAATATGGGAGAAGAAACGGTTGGGGAGAAGAATCTGTTACATTATTTTGAATTTCAGTTTCAACCAGCGAAGACTCGGCGTCCACTGCCATCTCCTGCGCTGCAGTGGAACGCCCCGGCGCGGATTTTTCTTCTTTCTTTGTTCCCAACTGAGATTTATTAGAAGAAAGAGCTTCAAGTGCGGGGTTGCTGTTCTTCTGAAGGACCTGAGAACCGGAATGGTGGACGGGTATAGCACGAGGGCATCAGACTTGACGATCTGGCGGGAAATCGCGTCACGACTTGGGCTTCGCCAGATGGAAAAGAGCATGGCGGGTCTTCGGCGTGTAGTTGAGAGTTCGCACGCCATTTTCCGCTCTGAATGAAGCCCCCTACGCGTTTATTGTCTCCCACTCCACCGCACTTTCATACAACAGACCTCATCGGCGTCTGTGTGGTTTGGCATGAATTGAAAATACAAATGAAATGAGAAAGAAACGGAAATGAGGGGAAAAAACATTACGCTAGGACTCTTCAAGTCGCGTCGCTAACATTTGCCTCTACCGCTGAAGGAGATTTTTTAATAATTTTTTTTTTTTAATACTTCGTCAAGCTAAACTTTTAAACCCAAATCTGCCTTGAGAGTCAGACTAAGGGCTGTCTGAGATGGGGTTTTATGGATAATAGAACCCGCAGCATGGTTATTTCATAATTCTATCAACAAAAGAAAGCTGGGAGACCGCCTACCAAGTAAACGTTATGCAGTCACAGCTCTACAGGTACGTCGAATTTGTATTTACCACGAACTGTGTTGGAGGTCCCAAGTCCTATCCGTAAGCTCAACGCCTCGATAATTCTAACAAATGAGAAGTCCAAGGAGTGGGTGGAGACTTTATAGGTCAAACTAATAACACAATTCCTAACCGGATGAACTCGATAACCCCAAATGTCTGCTTGTTTTTTGAATTGATTTTAATAAAAACACATATATAATTATGTATGTACCTACACAAGTTGTAAGACAGGCAAGGTTTGGTTCATTATTTTCAATAATTAATAAACTTCCGAGCATGAAAAAATACTCCCCCCCCCCCCCCCCATCCCATCCACCAATTAGATGGTTTGAGTATCAAGGTACGCAGAATCCAAAAATAGAATAAATTAACAAAACAAAAACGTCACAAAACGTAGGAACCTACCTATATAAAACTAAAAAGTAAGAAATAATAGATACTGGACAAATGTAAATTATTCTAAGCCGATACAATAGAATTTTTTGTCGGCGCCAAATTTCAACAACTAAACTGTATAAAAAAACACAAAAAAACCAAGGGATATAATATGAAGGCTGTGCGTGGGTTTTTTAGAATCTTTAGGGTTCCGTGTTAGATTTGGCGCCGACTCCAAAATTTGTGTTGTACCGGCTTTGAATAAATTAGATAGACAGGTACGTTTGGTCAGTATCAAAGTTATTTTTGAAGTTGGTTATTTTGTTCGTTAGAAAATATCATTTATTGCTTTTTAGTGCGATCAACAGATTATTTTAAACAAAATTTAGTCCCAAAAAATGTGTTGAAGAATTATTTATTCTTAAATCACATACACTTTGGTATGCCACCACTAAAACATACTCAGTATTGACTTAATTTTGATGGACGGAAAGCATCAAAATTTAAGGGGTGGGGGGTAAACATTCGTTTTTTCACGTCCAATTCCAAATTTTCATTATTAAAATTAATAAACCAAAATAATTATTATACTCGAAGAACTCTCTAATGCAATGCGTTTATTGTTGGTTCGCCCAGCAAATTGCTAAGAATTTTTATCGCCGCTTTCAAGTCGTGTATACCACTAATAAATATTACTTGAAATTGTCATTCCCATATTTCCTCAAAAATACGTCCGGAAATACGTTGGCGTCTCCCTAGGTCAACGCCCGGGTGTGTCGGAACCGCACGTGATGCACGCAACAATGTAATCGAGAAATGCATTAATAATATTCAAACTCGTGCGGAAAAACGCCGCGAGACCGCTAGGGAAAATAACTGTCGAGTGGAAGATGCATTTTTTCTAGTTCAGCACCCATTGAGATTCTTCGAGATAATGGAAATAATAACACTCGGACTGGAACCACACAAGGTAACGTAAGTAAGTAGTAAAAGGGCACTGGTTTTAAGACACCAACGACCGGAAATCTCGTTGTCCATTACCTATAACTGGCTAAATCAATCCAATCAATGACTTGCCAGAATTATTCTGGACAGTCGGTAGGTATACCTGCTTAGTTGAATACAAATAGAACAAACCTAGTAAAGTATGTTATAGCATCTATAGATTTTAAAAAGTTCATCAAGTGGTACGAGTAGATACGTAGAGCTTCTTCGTGGATTGTAACTGCTGAGATTCGTTTTTCTGCAATATAATAATAATAACTTGTGTACCTAGGTACAGTGGAATAACATGCCTTTTGGATCGTAGTTAGTAGGCTTGTGGCCTATTACATGACGTAGTCCTTCTGCCACTTTCGTCTTGATCAAATTGATATACCTTCCTTGATAATTTAGATGATTAATACAATTTCTAAAATTATTAATAATTTAGAAAATTATAATAAGATAATTAAGCCCTTCTATTCAAGCGCAATACTTATATCCACAACAGATGATGAAACGTGGGTCCGCAACAACTCACAGATTACTATTTAATCTATAACTTATGACTGAATACGACAGGACTGGACAATGTGTGGTCTCAGAAAACTCCCGAGTTCAAGAACTGTTTAAAAACGTAAACAAATTCGAGGTAACGGCGTTCTGGAGATTTCAACCCCTATTTATCACCCCTTAGAGATGATTGACATTAACGCCGAGCTTCGCGGACCAACTAGACCCCAAATGGGACCTACAAACCGAATTTCGTCAATTTTGATTCATGGTAACTAAAGGAAGAGCGAAGTAAGGCGTACGGCGGACAGACAGAAACATGCTTCATGAATAACTACAAATAATTAATTATTCAATTATTGAATCCCGTGCATGAGACTTTAATTCCCGGGCCGGCTCCACTACTCCATTTAGGGCTTTCGTGGGGGGAGCTCGAGGGTACTGACCACAGAAAACAGTGACCTACGCAGAAGGGGCATCTATACAGGTAAATAATGAACTGTTTTGCAATAATTTGCAGAGTTTTTTGTGTTTTAGTAACATGAGCTTGCGAGGCATCGTTTCCCGTGTTTTTTAGAGAGAGGAGACCGAATATGAAGTTGGTTTTGACAGACGAGCGAAGAACTGAGGTTCTACACAGTTTGGTCTAAAATCGTCGTTCTTTCGAACACAGGCTCCATTTGGGTCTTAGTTATGCTCCGAAGCTCGGCAGCCCGATCGGTATAGACCCAGGGGTGTTATGGGTGAAAAATGGGTGTAAAAAAGAGGTTTTTTGAGGTTTATTGGAGGTTTTAGAGAACATCAGTTTGTGAGGCATGGTTTTCCATGTTTTTTAGGGCAAAAAGACCGAGCATGAAGTTGATTTTTACCAAAGAGTGAAGAATTGATGCTGCAACGAAGGTTCAGCTCCCAAAATTCATTTTCCAAGTCAAAAACCTGGGAAATTGTCTAAAATCACCATAAATTTGTATAATAACACTAGAAGCCGCATCAACAGGTGAATCAAGACAATTAAATGGCACTATTAACGACCGAAGATAATTTGTAAAAAAAAAGTTTGCCAATTCGAGTAGGCAGTATAGCTTCCTCACTTGAATCACATGAACGTATAGAATAGTTGGGTAGGTTCATTTTTGATAGGGGGCCATCTGCGATCCAACCCACGTGTACCATCAACATTTCAGCTCTCTACGACTATTTTTCGCGTACCTAGTTAGAAGCATAACAAAAAAACGGGCAACATTTCATGTTCGCGCATGCGCAGACGAATGAAATTCTTATGGAACTATGAAACAATTATTCTTGATGGACCCTCCAAATCTGAGCTCATTTCAACGACATTTAAAGTAGTTATGGGCGTTTTAAGTATTTCACGTTTGCACATGCGCAAACGAAACGATTTCCATGATTTTGGAACGGGAACATTTGCGATCCAACCCGCGTGTACCCTCAAAATTTCAGCTCTGTAGGACTGTTTTTCGCGTAGTTAGAAGCGTTACAAGGAAATGGTCAACATTTCATATTCGCGCATGGCAGACGAAGGTTACAGTACGATTCCAATGATTCCAAATATTATTCCTGATCGACCCTCTAAGTTTGAACTCATTTCAACGACATCTAGGGTAGTTGTGAGCTTTCCAATCCAAGTATTTTATGTTTGAGCATGCGCAGCTGAAAGTTTCCGTACTTTTTCAATGACTTTGGTATGGAACCGTCTGTGCCCCCGTACGTACCCTCCAAATTCCAGCCCATTTCGACCATTATTTCGGGTAGTTATGGGCGTTACAAGGAATTACCACAGACAGACGGACAGACACGGAACCAAAAATGTTCCTCGATGTCTGAAACGCAAAATGGAAGTGGACATTTTCATTTGGAATACATACATTTTTTTTACTCAATCACGAAACCAAGGCTTCCCTACCATCGGTAATGAGGAAGCCTAATTCAAGTTTTTGGGGGCCAAACTTGGTGGAAACTATCAAAAATAGGTATTTCAATTATTGCACATGAAAGAAACAATAAATGAGCAGACAAAATTGCTTTAGCTATGACCAGTAGAGTTATGAACCCATGTGACAAGGACTTTGCAGCGTTTTTCCAGACGAAACCACGTTTTACAAGGAATACGTCACCAAAACCCGGGACTTACGTAGGTACTCTGAGATAAGTACGTGAGTAAATGGTAGGGCAAACTCTTCCTATTGTCTCCTGCTCTTTGTGGAGGTTCTGACTCTTCCAGGATTTCTCCTGATCGGTGTCCACCTCGAGTATTCCACCTCCACCAGCCAGCCACTTCATTTCTGACGTAGATGAGATAAAAACCAAGTTTCGCGAACGCCCTCGACCTTCTGGAACTCTAAATATTATATAATTGGACGGAAGGAGAAAACCGATCCGGTGACGGCGGGATGAGACTTTGGCGGAGTTCGAAGTCGGCGTGACATCAAAAGGCCGCGCGGGCGGAGCGGGGAGGACTAATTCTTTACTAATGTTATTCTCCTACGCCGCTCGGAAGCGCTCTTTCTCAAGACGGGTCGTCCCCGCAATCAAATCAATCTCTGGCTGTCAACCCTTTAGCGGAGCAGAATCGCGGAGTCTCATCGGCCCCCGGCGAGTCTTTGGGGGGCTCTCCCCCACCTGTTTAGCGCGTTTCGTCGCTGAAAATTACCTTCTTGACGGAAATGCCGCCCTGTTCCAAACGACTGGACTGAGGACGGTGTTCCAATACTAGAATAATGGAGCCTCCTTCAGGTTGACCGGCGTAACTACTGCTACTATTTCAAATTAACCACAACGATGGGGGTATTCATGATCGGGAAGTTTGTGACGTCAAAACGTGCCAAATTTGTAAATTCTTCTTTCCTTTGGGTGGACTTATTTGGTTTCCTAATAAGGGTTCGGTTTCAACAATAAAAGTCCTTCTTTCATCAAATCCTTTAATAAGGAGCTTTCAACAGCCCTCTGGCTGTCATTGTCAACTCTAAAACCAGCAACAACAAGCAACCATTAGACAAACTAGAGAACGTTGTGAAGTTACAAAAACGCTGCAAATCCCTGCACAACGGTTTATTATTTCGTATAGAATACCCTTCTGTTACAAGTCACATAGCTCTCTGTATAGATAACCCGTCTATATAATGTAATATGTACTATTCTATACATATTATGTAGAGCGCAGACCCTCCGTAGGTTAGTACCTAACCCTGTACTCGTTACTAGGTACCTATCTAAATCACGAGTTAAATATTGCTAAAAAAAATGCTGTCGATGACAAGCAGTAACTAGAACGGCAAAAAGAAACGCAAATAATGAAGTTCTGAAGGAAAATTGTTGACATGGAGTGAAATGGATGCCCCTTCAGCGCAGATCACTGTTTTCTGTGGTCAATACCTACCTTCGTGGTCAAGTACAATGAACCGTTGTGCAATAACTTGCCCATCAATAATATTTCAACGGTTATTCAAGTCCGATCAACAAAATCCAGCTTCTTGGTTGATGAACCGTTTTGTAATAATATACCCATCAACAATACTTCAACGGTTGTTCAAGTTACAAAAGTACCTATCAACTACATCACGCCCCTTCTTGGTAGATGAACCGTTGTGTAATAATTTACCCATCAATAATACTTCGAAGTTTGTTCAAGTTTCAGAAGTACCTACCAACAAAATCCAATAGTCCATCACTTGTCAAATGAAATAATATCGCAGAACAACCAACACGACTTCATACAGACATCCTTGATTATAATCAGGTGCTCCCTAGTGATGATTACCTGGGCCGGATTTATAACGTTTGATTCACGATCGTGTTGACGAAGCTTTTTGGTGAACAAGAACGGCTGGACGTACAATGCTCCGGGTGGCCTCAAAAAATTGTTTAGCTCAAGAAAAATTTAATAACGTAAAAAAAATCATACCTACCCTTCTATCGAAAGTTTTCAACCTACGGCGTTCTGAAAATTTCAACCCCTATTTTGAACCACTTAGAGATGACTGACAGTAACGCCGAGCTTCAGGACCAACTAGACCCCGAACGGAACCTATAACCCGAATTTCATCTTTTTTTTTCATGGTAAGTAAGTAAAGTGGCCAGTAGGTACGGCGTACGGCGGACAGACAGAAATATTTTTATTGCAGTTTTGGATTCTACATACCTTGAAACGTAAACCATCAAATTATGAGAGGGGGGGGGGGGGGGGGTTAGATTTTTTTTTTTTTCATGCTCGATTCCAATGGTTCATTATTGAAAATAATAAACCAAAAAGGTGGGTAAACAAGGTAGTAAGCAACATAGGTAATGAAGAAAGTCATTGTTTACTAGCATCGAATGTGGTAACCTTGCACCACTGTGTAACCCGGATCTTGAATCATAAAATTTTTGAAGTAAACTATGTTTACTGTGATGAATTTAAAATTGGCTTAGGTATTCATCACGGTGGTGTGAGGGAATTGCCCAGGCGGTTATGAGCGAATCACCACCGACATCTGGGATCTTTTTGGAGAGAGGTTTTGCCTAGGCGGTTATGAGCGAATCACCACCGACATCTAGGATCTTTTTGGAAGTTGTGTCCAGGCGGTTATGAGCGAATCACCACCGACGTCGGGAATCTTTTGAGGAGGTTTTGCCTAGGCCACCACCGACATCTAGGATCTTTTGGGTTTAAGGAGAGAGAGCAGGGTTGGAAGAGAGAGAGTAGCCAGCGGCTAGAGGAAGCGTCGAATGAAGAAAAAGGCGCAGGATCCGGGGTTTTATAGGAAAGTGAGCCCTCCCCTTCCAACCCCCCTGTTAGGGGTTGATGGTGGGGCTCCAGGTTGTGTACCCTGGATCCTGTGGCTTGTCTCCCCACTCGTACCGTTTATTCATGGAAACTAATTTTAGCGGTCAAATATTTGGCGAGAACTTGAGCTCTAGTGGAGTGGTTCCTGGAGGGACTCACGACATTTACTAAGGGCCGGTTTCACCAACGTAAACGAAGGTGTTGATCTCAGTTCAAATCGTAAACGGAGATTGTCCGTCAAGGTTGGGTTTCACCACGGGCGTTTAACCCTGAACTCAGTTCAACGGGAGTTCAGCGTTGAACGCTCGATTTCGGCGGATCAGCAGTGATAAACTCGGTTCAAGTTTACTTTTCCCTCCCACTTATCCATTCACATCCTTGTAATATTTGTCATAAATGCAAATTTGGTGACGAAATGAATGCGTAGGAACTGGTGGAAGAGATTCAAAATACTATCGAGTATCTCCCAGTGGAGTGGAGTGGTGGTGGTGGTCTACTAGGTCGCAGAGAACCTCGCGCTCACTGGCTGTGAAGATCTGTTCTCTCTTGACTCGTTTTGGTTCCATTAGGAATCAGGAAAACGAGACACAAAACACGGAAAAACAACTGTTTAGCGAGAAAAAGAACGGGGAAAAACAGCGTAGGAGCGTAGGTAGGGAAAGCAACAACAGAAATGGTTAGCTGGGCTTCTCGCTCCCGCGTTTATCAAAACAGCTGACACCCCCCATTTTACCTCGTTATCACCTTATCGTATCATCGAATCATCGAATAATCGAACCCCTGCCTTCCAAATCAGAGTTCAAACTGTGGATCAACAGCAGCTCGAACTTCGATTTCGTTGATCTTAGTTCAATATGAACTCCGATCCTAGAAACTCGTTTAACTTCGTGAAACCCAAAACTTTTTAAACTGAGATCAATCCATCGGTTACGTTGAACTAGGTTTCCGATAAAACGAGCTCATGGTTTAGTGGTGAAACCGGCCCTAAACCTATACCTACGTAAAACTATGTTTACTAACTTAAATAAACTGCGTTTATTAAATAACTGAGTCTAATGGTTTGAAAACATTTTTGTGTGAAAGAGCGCAAAATTAAGAAATCACTCCAAACAGCGTTACAATTTCTTTTCTGATGAAGAATGAACGAACAAGCGAGAATGATTCTTAGTTACCTACCTGCTGTCAAGATAAAGCTTGTGATACAACATGAAAATGTCTCACTGTGTTGCGGACTTGTACGCAAGCGTTTTACTTTAGGGTCTTACCTGGGTACCGTTCCTGTGTTCGAGTTCAAACAGAACTTCCTGCCACCTCACAAAGTGGGAAAGATTGAAGAAATCAAACGGAGACATTTTTGACTCGCTGGGTGCCGAAACTAGGTCCCCCACTACAGGCATTGGGTCAAACCAAGTCGCTACAGGCAAAACGAAAATGCTGCAACTCAATCGAGTAGGAAATCGAGAATTTAACAGCCGATGGGAGGTAAGCAGTGGAATTACTCCGCGGACAGAGCCGTAAAACATGCTGTAACAATCGAACAGGCGTCGTCGGTAAGCTGGCCAAAGGAAGCCGCAAGAACGTTCCCAAGCCGCCGCGCCGCGCGTAGTTTGGAAAAAGTCTGCAGTGCATTAATCAAACATTCACTCCCCTCGTTAGATGCAGCAAGTGTTCCTCAATGCATGTCTTGCTCTTATGTTACCGCCGATGTCACTGTGAGGTATATTTGCATGTTCTTCCTGCCAAAGTAAGTTTCAATTCCGAGGTCCAATTAGTTGTCGTTCGTGTGTAATTAGAGAGTTGTCGCAACCAAAAATTGACGATCGGGAGAGAGAACGTAAACGCAAGTGAACTTCAGTTCGAGACGTAAGTTCGTTTTCAAGACTTGCGTTGTCCAGCATCACGTAACTATCGGATTTTCCGAAAAACGCAACTCTGTTCTAGGGTGACAAATTCGGATGCTAACTATCCAACGTAAGTTCCATGAGAAAGTTACGTGTTCATGTAACTCCCAACATAGCAGCATCACATACGTGTCGCCCATCTCAATGCTACGCACTACGCAACTCGATAAGTAAATTTCTTCGCGGATAACCAAATTCGATCTCCATGGCTATGCTGTCGCCTAACCCCGAGTTTTGAAGGCAGGCCTGGTGCAGCCGGCCTCGGTATGGGTTTTCCGCCGTTTGCGTTCTATTCGTTCTGCGTTCTCCTTATTTGGATGCTTGAACTTGGTTCGTGTAGCACTGCCTTCGGATATCCATGAGCACCGTAAGTAAGTGCCTTATAATTCGCAAGTATTGTGGGCATTTAAAACTATACAAAGGACCCAAGGTCTCACTGTACCGTGCTCCCTCCAGGAACGCCCTAAATATAGTACTAGAGCCGGCCCGGGAATTACAGTCTCATAAAAATGCGCAGGATTCAATAATTCAATCATTAATTATTTGTTGTTATTCATGAAGCACAACGCTTGTTCAGGTTACGAAAGTACCTATCAATAAAATCCAAAAGAAATATCTTCAAATGAAATAACATCACAGAACAACCAACTCGATTTCAGACAGCCATGCGTGGTTATAATAAAATGTTCCCTAGCAATGATATTTGGGCCTAGCAATGATTATACCGTTTCATTCACGATTACGTTGACGAATCTTTTCGGTGGAAACGAACGGTTGGACATACAATGCTCCGGGTGGTCTCAAAAAATCCTTTTGTTTGGAATCAATTTAAATATGTCATAAAAACCTTAACCTTTTATGGAAAGTTTACAGCAATTTTTCCATTTCGGATTCCACATGCCTTGAAACGGAAACCATCAAATTTTGAGGGTGGGGGGGAGGGGTTAACAAAATTTCATGCTCGATTCCGAAGGTTCATTATTTACTGAAAATAACAAACCAGAAGTTAGGGCTTGAGGTCATGCCTGTGGGATGAATTGACTTATTGTATATTCATTTCGTTTTGCATTTCATGAGTTGTGATCAATATTAGATGGGGAACAAGTTCTAGAAAAAACAAAAAACAAAAAAAATTACCTAGTCCGGGGGGCACATGAATGAACAGCTAGTCAAAACAGATGTTACGAGCCCGAAAAATGTTGAAACCATTTTGAACCGGTTCAGAAAGTTCTAAAATTCCATTTCAGGCTCTCAGCCTACTCTGCCCTGCATTAACAAGGTTTCCTTTGTGTTTGAATAGATTGTCATTTATACTAGGCACCTAAATAAATGTACAACTTACACAATAAAGAATAAAGAAAACCGAAAATATTCGAAAAGTTGTACAAAATTCATGTGCTAAAATATTTGGACCATTGCAATAGCGGATTCTGAATATTTTACCTGATGATAGGTAAATTAATACAAAAGAATTAAGTAGGTAATAGCAAATATTCGATATCTTGAAAGAACCCTATTCTGCCATAGGTATACTACTCTGCGTAGGTACTAGGTATTTCCTTCAGAACTTCGTTAAAATGGAGTAGTGTTGTTTAAATTTTTGGTGTGCTTTTGACCGAAAATTGGCACCAAAATACAGAACAACTCATAACGTTTACGTTGTAAGATTTGTTGTGGTGTTAATCTTATCTAAGGCTCAGGTTGTGCTGTACAATTAGTTACGAAGTTATTATGGTAATCGAATGATTTAAACGCCATCCCCGTTGCTAATTTACCAGCTGTCACTGTTACCAGGTAGCTGTATTGGTTTTTCTTCTTCTTCCTCCGGGAAAATGAGTTAAATTGATCTTCTTCAGTGAGGCGGACAGGTGAGTTGTAAATGGACGTTCCCGCTAGAACGAGCTCCGAAGGGCTAGTAGACTTCCGGTAAGACAAATTGTCTTTGAGCTGGCGAGCTCACCAAAAACCAAAACCTTTTTGCTCTCTCCCGGTTTTCAATATATCTATTAGGTAATGGCTCCCGTGGGTGTTGGCCTGAAACGCCTGGAGACAAAAGCTGATGCCCAAAAACCCCTTGTAAGAAAGGCGGTGGGGGACAAAAACGCTGTGGAAGACTTCTGTAGAAGACGGGGAAGGCACGTCTTCTTGCGGAGGTGGAAAACAAACAAGAGGCGTAAAAAGTGGTGGAGCCGTGGAGAAAGAAGATTCGCTACAGGCGGCAGACGAGGGATGCTGGAGGAGACTCCATTCATGGTGATGGTCCTCTCCAGGACTATCTTAGGCAGTGTCGAAGGGGAGGGGAGGGGAGGGGAGTGTTTCACAAAGGGGATAAAGAAGCCAAAGGTTCATCAGAGCGTAGAAGACCCTGAGGCGGACCAAGGTCGGTAAGCAGACCGCGCCCCTGAAGGTGTGAAGAGGGGGGGCTGGTGGTGGCAGATCTGTCATTATTACCAAATGTACCACGCTCCATTTGTCCGCCTCTTTTCTACGATTGTCGTCCGGCGGGTGATTTGAGCGAGTAAACCAATGTTTACCCAGCTGATGGGAGATTTTTTTTTTTCGGCGGGGTCGCCGTGAACTTGGTGGGTAATGTCACGGCGAGGTTCAAGGCGGGTTTGTGGTGACTTGTGGCCGGTGGCTGTGAAAATCTGACGGTCCCCTTTTCATCGGTCTCATAGTTTATTATAACGCGCAGGCAGTAGCGGTGCGTGGGCTCTGAAAATGGTGGGCCACCAAACCAGAACACAAATCAACAGCTTTTTCAACAAAATACCTGTAAATGTTTTCCAACAGTGGAGTCTTCTTATGAGAAATGGGTGGATTTTAATCAACCGCAGCTCTTAGCAAGTCAGAATGTAAGCACTGTGTTCACAGTAGTTCTGACCAGTACCCGGGATTACCAGAAGCTAAAAGTTCTATAGCTTCATACTGACTAATACTCAGCAAAGGCCTATCTCTTCCTAAACTTTTAATCATCACTCTATCTATCCTCGTAGGAAAACGTCGAAAATTTCGACTGCAAGTTAGCCACCTAATTCATGTGGTACAAAAATACAGAAGCAAATAAACTAAACAACAACTAAAAACAACGAACTAGACTAAAATACAACGAAGTAATGACCCGCCGGCCAGTACCTACTTGGATGGAGAATCAGACTAGAAGCAAGGTACTTATCGGTGTATATTGACGTCGATCAATCCACAAGACCACAGATAGGACTCAACGCACTTAATTATCACAAACCATTATATCATGGGAACTCGAATGGGAACATACAAAATACGAAACGTAAGCAGAAAATTTAAAACTCAACATAGGAACAGAATGGCGGGTGATTACAATTTTTAGGGGAGGACAGATCGAAGGACAAGCATCTCCTATCGAGATGACAAGATGAATTGAATGAATCCAATCGATTGTGAACACAAACGATTTTTGGATGGAAATGTTGGGACGGGGCCGAAAAGAGGCGTGGCTAACCAAATTTTTACTCAACTGAGCTTGCGCGGACGGGCCAATTTTCTCGGTTACCATGGCGACACCAGGTCCCAGGACTTGCTGCCAGTTTCAAAAGCGTATAGGTAGGTTTCGATTTCGATTGCAAGACATCGATTACTGTAGCTATATTCCGATAAAATGCTCCTTGGAGCTACAGGGAGCCAACATGACGGAAACACATATTGAATATCCATAGCCAGAGAACTCTGTCGAGTCGCTGTTGAACTTTGTGAAAAATGCTAGGCGGCTTGGGTGCCGGGGCAGTGGCCCAAGTGGCCTTATGGACGTAACGCCCCTGCGCGCAGGGTGTATGGAAAAGCCCCCCCCCCCCACCACTCCTCCGTTTTTCATCAGGGAGGTGTTTTGACATTTTGGTTTATTATTTTCAATAATTAACCATTGGAATCGAGCATGAAAAAAAAAATTCTTACTCCCCCTCAAAATTTGATGGTTTACGTTTCAAGGTATGTAGAATCCAAAACTGCAATAAAAATATTTCTGTCCGTCCGCCGTACGCCGTACACCGTACGCCGTACGGGCCACTTTTCTTAGTTACCATGAAAGAAAATTGATGAAATTCGGGTTATAGGTTCCGTTCGGGGTCTAGTTGGTCCTCGAAGCTCGACGTTACTGTAAGTCATCTCTAAGGGGTTCAAAATAGAGGTTGAAATTTTCAGAACGCCGTATCTCGAAAACTTTCGATTGAAGGGTATTCTTTTTTTACGTTATTAAATTTGTCTTGAGCTAAACAATTTTTTGAGGCCACCCGGAGCATTGTACGTCCAGCCGTTCGTGTGCACCAAAAGGTTCGTCAATACGGTCGTGAATCAAACGGTATAAATCCGGCCGGGATATCATCACCTGATTATAATCAAGGATGGCTGTATGAAGTCGAGTTGTTTGTTCTGCGATATTATTTCATTTGACAAGTGATGGACTACTGGATTTTGTTGGTAGGTACTTCTGAAAGTTGAACAAACTTCGAAGTATTGTTGATGGGTAAATTATTAAACAATGGCAAATTATTACACAACGGTGAATTGTTACACAACGGTAAATTATGACACCACGGTAAATTATTACACAACGGCTCATCTACCCAGAAGGGGCTGGATTTTGTTGATAGGTACTTTTGCAACTTTAACAACCGTTGAAGTATTATTGATGGGTAAATTATTACACAATGGCAAATTATTACACAACGGCAAATTATTACACAACGGTAAATCATTACGCAACGGTAAATTATTGCACCACGGTAAATTATTACACAACGGCTCATCTACCAAGAAGGGGCTGGATTTTGTTGATAGGTACTTTTGTAACTTGAACAACCGTTGAAGTATTATTGATGGGCAAATTATTACACAACGGTTCATTGTTCTATCTCCGTAGAAGGGGAACCTATACAGGTAAATTATTACACAACGGTTTAGGTAGGTACCTAGTAACGAGTACGGGGTTAGGTACTAACCTACGGAGGGTGTAGAATAGTACATAAATATGTTATATAGAAGGGTTATCTATACAGAGAGCTCTGATCTGTAACAGGAGGGTATTCTGTACAAAATAATAAACCGTTGTGCAGTGATTTGCAGCGTTTTTATGACTTTACTTTGGCACACAAACTCGAAAAGCGTTACCAAAAAGTGACAAGAAAACGCGAACCATTTCTGGTGATTTTCGCTTACAACCGATCCGTTTCTACGGAACTTCATGTTTGGCATTTTTCATCGTACAAAAATCGTTCACCACTCGTTGGAATCGCGGGATTTTATTGAATATTTTCTTGTTAACCGTACCCCCATACCTTGCGCGGTAGCTGAGCTGAGCATGATGAAAAAATGTGGGTAAACAAGGTAGTCAGCAACATAGGTAATGAAGGAAGTAATTTTTTACTAGTATCCTTTACTGGTAACCTTGCACCACTGTGTAACCCGGATCTTGAATCATAAAATTTTTGAAGTGAACTAGGTATGTTTACTTAACCTACCTACGTAAAACTATATTTACTACTTAAATAAACTGCGTTTATTAAATAACCGAGTCTAATGGTTTGAAAAATTTGTGTGTGAAAGAGCGCAAAACTAAGAAATCACACCAAACAGCGTTACAGTTTCTTTTTTGATGATGAAGAAAGAACAAGCGAGAATGATTCTTAGTTACCTACCCTGCTGTCAAGATAAAGCTTGTGATACAACATGAAAATGTCTGACTGTGTTGCGGACTTGTACGCAAGCGTTTTGTGTACGATGTCTAACATTTAATCATAATGGGTTGTATACATCGAATTTCGGCCGATTGGGTAAATTATCACACAACGGTAAATGTTGAAAAGACACGGAACATTTCTTGGCGAGTTGCCCAATACTGGGTAGGTACACCATCGAAGAATTTACCTCGGGAAGAGCCCCCTAAGCAGGAATGAGCTGATTAACATCTTAAACGTAAGGAAAATCTGCTCAAATTCGTCAAACCCGCCTGGGCGTACCGCCCTATTTTGATTAACAAATTCAATTACAATTGAGCATCTGGAGACAAGCTATGAAGTGCAATGGACTGAGGGGGAAAAAATTATTATTAATAATAGTTGTGTGTTATTCTAAGCTAATGATAATAATAGTTGTGTGTTATTCTAAGCTAATGATAAATACTAAGTAAACAAAATACATACGAACTGAACAAAAAACTAAAAATGATAGAATGTACTAAAACAACGGTGAACTCCGGCTGACAGTAAATTATACTATAGCCGTACACGTTTTCGGATGCTGATATACATATTCATATTGCTGTTAATAAAACATATTATCTATCTATCTACCTATCTATAGGTAAAGACCTCTACTATACTTATTTATCCATCCTCCTAGACAATATTATCTGACTCTGGCGTTAAGTTTACCAAAATGTTCGTTATGGCAAACGAAAGGACCATTGTTGAAAACCAAACGCTACATTGCAAAACTGTTCATTATGTTCATACAATTCCCAAATTTTCACCTAATTTGGATTATTCGTTCGGCCGTGAACAATAAACTTTTACCTATCAACAAATAGGTTGAAAACAACAAAAGGAGGTACCTATCTATCAACAAAATCCAAAATTTCTACGCAGAATCCGAAAATTCGGAACTTTCCTGAGTTCCCCGAATCAAAATTAATTAAATTTGGTCTGTAGGTACCTACCATTCGGGGTCTAGTTGGTCCTCGAAGCTCGGCGTAACTGATAGTAATCTCTAAGGGGTGAAAAATAGAATGGTATGGTTTTTTATGACTTTTCAGAAAACAATCAATCAAAAGTGCACAGACAATTTTATTTTTAGTTCTCGCCATGTCCAGCTCATAACTTATTATGACGGCTTTCTGGCCATTTGGAACCACTGTACTACAACCAGCCGCCCCTGTATGTAGTCACGAAGTCTGTAAGTATTCGAAACTAGTCATTTCTACGGACACTAAGACTGTGGTAAGGTAATGGTCACATAAGGTAGAAGAAACACTTTGCTAATATTGTGGTAAGTAGTGTTAGAATAGGCAACCTTAGCACAGAGTAGACGAAGAAGCACTCAACTAACATAATGTACAAACTGTATATATTCTAAACATTTCTGTGGGTACAGATGGGAATAGGATAGAATTCCACGCTACGTAATAAGTTGGAATGCGGGGTCCTCTGTTCGGCAATGTTTGATCATTTGAATTAAACTTATTGTTGTATTTCATTATACTGCTCGCTTATTTATTATAATACGGTCTAATATAACTATTCACCTACGTCAAGATTTCTACTGAAATAACACACCTTCAGTTAGGTGTTTATTAAATAAATAAACAAACGCAAGAATATGGAGTATTCTATATTATGCAGTGTACGGATCTGATAGGTAAGACGTATCTGTTTGTGTAACCTATTTGATGCAGGTACGTCCTACGGTTGCTGATTTGAAAATTACTAGTGAATTTAATAAAACCTAAGAATTCACTTACATGGATCAATGGATTCTCGGATTCCGTACGAACTAAATCACTCGCGAAGAAATCGTGGAAACCCATTTCAAAGAAAAACGGAGTTATTGAAAAAATAGTATATTTCCACTCATACACGAAAAACGCAAAAAAACTGTTGTACCGGTTTCGGTGATCAAACCATCGTCAGTAACACACAATAACTTATTGTGTGTTACTGTGGAGTTATTGTGTGTTACTGACGATGGTTTGATCACTGAAACCGGTATAACAGTGTTTTTTGCGTTTTTCGTGTATTAGTGGAAATAGACTATTTTTTCAGTAACTCCATTTTTCTTCGGATTCCGTACCCCCCCCCCCCCCCCCCTTCAAACATTACAAATAGTCTTAAATTTTCATGACGCCAAGGTGACAGTCCTGCACCCACCCCATACACATGCTCTCATATGAAACTGAATGACGTCGACCATCCAACTTGAGTTTCCTAACCTCTTTCCACACGTACGCGAGAGAATCGGTCGTGTTTTCTTTCAAGCGCTACCCCTCGTCGTCCAAACGAGCTGGGGGGACACAGACTTTCATCACGCACGACTTACCGAGCGACTCGACGAACTTCCAGCACGCTATCTATCGGTCTGCAGTCGTTATCTAAAACTCCCAAGTACGAACCTATACGTAACTCCGGGCCCCGCGGAAGGTGCATTCGAGCTCTTTTTTCGCCTCCCAGCGTCTGTCAAGCCTTTTGATCGGTTCCACTTTCCTCTGACACGTTGAAGTCGAGTCTTCCGTCGCCACGGGCGATCAGCCACGAATCGCAGCTAACTCTTTTTGTACATCAATAATTTCCCCAAGCGAGACGACCATTCCAGCGACAGCGCACAATAAATTTATTAGATGTCACAATACGTCAAGGTATTCCGATTCCTCTAAAAATTCAGAGCGAGTACCTACCAGGGGAGTTGACGTAAACTTCATTTTCTTGAGCTCAAACTGATCATTGTTCGTAAAAGCTGCCCTATTTGACGCAGTTACTTTCCTTTTCGTTGCGATTTTGGTTTATTATTCTGTGAGTTACACCTATGAATGTATTCGCATAGCAAAAAATATTTATAACACCCCCTCAAAATTTTTTCTTTTACGTTTCAAGGTGCGTAGGTAGATTCCAAAACTGCAATGTCCGTCCGCCGTATTACGCATAACTACCGGCTTCATTTTCGGTCTAAAAAATTCGTTCTTTCGCATACATGTTCCATTTGGGCCCTAGTTGTGTCCCGAAACTTTGCAGCCCGATCGGAATATACCGAGGGGTGTTATGAGTGAAAATGGGTATGAAAATAGATATGTTTTGTGTTTTAGTAACATGAGATTTTGAGATACCGGTTTCCATGTTTTTGGGACGAGAAGACCGAATATGAAGTCGATTTTGACCAAAGAGTGGAAAATTTAGGATCTACCAAAGGTTCTACTCCCAAAATTGATTTTTTATTAGTCAAAAACCTGGGAAATTGTCTGAAATCACCATAAATTTGTATAATAACACTAGAAAAAGTTTCAACAGGTGAATCAAGACAATTAAATGGCACTACCAATGATCAAAGATTTGAAGAAAAGAAAAAGCATACCCAACCGTACCTGACTCGTGTTTTGGGGGCCAAAATTGGTGGAAACAATCAGAAATAGCTATTTCAATTATTTCACAAGAAAGAAGCAATAAATGAACAGCCAACATTCCTGTAGGTATGTCCAGTAGAATAATAAACCCATGTGGTAAGGACTTTGCGGCGTTTTTTAAAGAAAATAAGCACCGAAATGGATTCAACCTACGTATTTCAATACCCGCGGTTTTAGAATCAACACGAAATAGGTAGGTACGTTGAGCCACTAAGAATCAAACCCTAGATTTCAACCATTTTTGGAACATCTTATTATATAAAACGCGAAGGTTGTGTGTGAACCATTTCTCCGTCTAAACCACTGGACCGATTTACTCGCGGTTTTCTCGCGTTCTATTCCTCACAACACACAGTGCATAGAACACGTTGATTTTCGATGCTCCTCTCTTTTATCCTCAACGCGCTACTCCTTCTCAACCGCCATCCGGGATAACACATGTGGTAACCAAGTCGAGCCTTGTGAGGTGTAGGTACCAATTTTTGCCTCCGATTCCGTTTAAATTGATTTTGTTCAAAAGAAGTTTTTGCAGCGATCCAAACGGTACCAGAACGATTTCTGTGGGGTTGATATTTTCGCATTTTACACCGGAAAAAGGGGAATAAAAGGCAACGGTCACCAATCCAGAATTTTCGAACCAGAGATTTGTGAGAGGGCCATTGTCAAGTAGGTACGATTTTTTCACGACTACCTCTCTACAGCCCGTTTGTCTTTAGTAGATACAACGGCTAATTTTATATTAAGCTCTGAAAAAGTCACTTTTTACTTTGGTAAACCAAGGCAACCTTGGTAAACTCGGAAGCAATACAAAAATCCCCCAACCTCGTATAAGTCATCTGTAACATGAACAGTGATTTCATCAGTGACCGTGAACAATGTTGGTGAAATTTCATCAATAAATAGAGGGGTTAAAGTTACCCAAGTCACAATATTGTAATTTCCGGTATAAAATACCGAAAAAATGGGAATAAAATGCAACAATTACCAATCCAGAATTTTCGAACCAGAAATCTGTGAAACTGCCAATATCAAGTGCGAATTTTCCGTGGCTTCTCTTCGATGCCCACAGTTCTACAGCACGTTGCATTTAGTAGATACAACGGGTTTTCCTGCTAATTTTATATAAAGCTCTGAAAAAGTCACTAGTTACCTTGGTAAACCAAGGCAACCTTGGTAAACTCGGAAGCAATACAAATCCCCTAACCTCGTATACCTACGTCATCTGTAACATGAACTGTGATTTCGTCAGTAACCGTGAACAATATTGGTAAAATTTCATCAATAAGTACCCAAGTCAAAATATTGTAATTTTTGAGGCTACTAAACCCAAACTTTTTGTAACATTTATCAAATCTTGAGATTTTAGAAGTTTACGTAACTAAGCCAAGATTACGACTAGAGGGGAACTGAGTTAGATATTGTTACGTTGCCCGTAGACATTGAGGGGAGGGGGTATTAGAGTAAGTTTATATTAGGGATTTGGACAATTTTGATTTAGATGGTTAACCTCGCATGTTATTTTAAAGATAGATAGGTACTCAATTATTTTTAATGCGAAAGCACTTTGGAGTAATTTGACGATATATATTATTTGTAGGATACATAATGGAGCACTGGAAGCGAGACCCGCAAAACAGCTCGGTCGTGCGCATGTTCCACCAAACAGAATCAAACCAAACCAAACCTCATAGTTCTCTTCAATATGTACCTAATAATAAGCGCATATTCTATACCTAGCTTATTATTACTTATTTGTTTCTGCTCAGTAATATGTAGATGAATATTCGACTCATAACATGACAAAACCAAATCAAAAGGGTTCCACTCACAGAACTCATGATTAGGTGGTAGGTACTACTATCCATAGACCTTACATGATACCAGTGTACATGGTAGGTAGCAGTGGCATATCCTAAACCTCCTCCTCCCCAATCTTCTGAAAATCTTACATTTTGTCCAAGATATTCCGGGAAATGTCGATGATACTACCTAAAGGAGGTTGCCCAAGGACCTGGGGTCCTACGATCACCAAATCGTTTCTGAAGCCGCTTCAGGTAAGACAGGGATTTTATTCAAGTTGAGAAGTTCTTGAGAGGCACTAGAAGTATGACAGTTACACAGCATAATTTCGAAAACACAGAAGAAATGGTGCTGAAAGCGTTTACGAAGATTTCAGAAACCCACGTTCAACTGTATCTGAGCAGTGAGACAGTGGAGAGGTGGAGATAAACGAGGAAACAGGCGGGAGGGCGGGAAGGAAAAGGTGAGAAGGCCACAACCCGAGAAACGACGTACCAAAGGGGACAGGTGGAAAAGTGGGCGGGGCCAAGGCACGAGAGAGGCGTGGCCTGCACCAGCCCCGCCCTCCCATCCACGCCGGAGTTTTCAAGGACGACCACAAAAAAAGCAAGAAAACCCTCAAGTGTACCCTTCCTTTGTAAGGTGAACGTTTGCGTTTGGCTTTGTGAGCGGTAGAAGGAGAACTTGAGTTCCCTATGTGGACGGGACGGGTTCTACGCGATATTTCAACTCGAAGCTTTGTCTTAAGGTTAAAAACCTTCTTTTCAAGGACTGTTCGCACAAGTGATACCAAATAAGAATTTAAACGAGGGAAAAAATAACCCCCACTCAGCGTCTCGATCTTCTTGTTGTCTCGCCTCTATCATTTCACTTGCCAACATGTCACAATTCATCCCCGAGGAGTCGACTCCGTTCGCAATTTATTCGATTTCGTTTCCCGAGTTCCTCCCGCCCCCCTGGCATTGGGTACGTGAAGGAATCCGCCTCTCCATCCGCTTCGGTTACTCGCTTCACACGGGACATTTCTAAGCAGTTCTTTATTTATTTTATTTTTTTTAAACTCAAACATGGCGGATTAGACGTTAATGACGGTGAGGACTTGCAGACAAACTATGATTCTCTGACTGAAACCGCAGTGAGCCGAGACTGAAGGATTATCGCTACCTTCCTGTGAACATGAATCGAGAAGGTAAAAGTCCCCGACTATAAATGAAAAAACAGCGTCCATCCAAAGAAATCCCGAACCCGGGCATACACCGTCACTCCATCAGTCCATATGGAACGACAACACACCAAATGTATAAACCGTGTGTGGGAACGATATTTGCCGCTATACATCCGCAACAATTATTTGCAATAAGCAGTTCAGTGGTTCAATTCGATTAGTGGTGAAATCTCCAAGCCGTTTTCCCATCGAACATGGCAACCTGCAAGCAGTACAGTGTACAGCGTACAGCGTGTATACAGTGTACTACATGCAAACCAATGGGCCGAGATTGAATGTGCCTTCGAGGGGACATCTTTAGAGAAATCGGAATTCTTCAACAGCGTCCGTCTGAAGAAGTCCAGCTACACACACACACTCCTACCGCCCAAATGGAGCGGCAGCTTTCCAATGTCTAAAAGTACCTACGTGGAAAATTATGCGACACGACGGGCTAGGTTTGGTCCATCCAGCCTACGACTATTGTTAGTAGATACCAACCTAACTATTTTCCACAATGTTTTAAAGATAAACTACAACTTAAAACAAATGCTTAATTCAACCGTATTGTATTTTATTGATTGTATTTTGCGCAGGTAAGGTACATACCTGCCTCAAGTTTTGTCAACCTACCAGCATATGATAACATGTACGCTGATAATGATGAACACTGACATTATGACAAGACATCGCTCCATTTTTCTATGCTCATCTTTTTTAGGGGATCACAACAACGTTCTACACGCTCTGTACCCACTGGGAACATCTATTCACGCACTGACCTAACTACACATTATATGATAATCCACAGATATCAAAACATTGATATGAAATCCCCAGTAAACTACACCAGAACGAAATTCTCTCATGGAGGCGTCCGAAGAGATGTGAGAAGTATTGCTGATGATCTGACGAGCATTGTTTATACATGATGATAATATGATGAGCAAATATATATGTCATGTAACAATATATTTTATAAATGAAATGAAATATTACTGAAAATTCGAAGCGCCTGAAAGCTCGACGACACAGGCCACGATCGAGCACACAACCGTGAACTGACGTTTGAATTATGTAATGTAATCTTTTACACGAATTAATCTATTTTATTTCTCTTTTCCGTTCGTTCAACATGATTTTCACAGTTGAAGAGTTTCAAGAAACGTAAAGCAACGTATATTTTCGTAAATTTACGACGAACAGATCAAGTATAGTAATAGATTCATAGAGAGGAAACAGAGAATTGAGATGCCGGAAAACCAATGACAGCCATTGCATAATATTACCAATGACAGTCATTATTAATAATTACATCCGTACCTACTCTTCAAATAGCACAATTCTGATTTACAGCGCTATCAAAAGGAGTCATCAAAATGTTTAATAGGTTAGATACAGATCGTGCAAACCTGGGCTTTAAGAAGTCTCAATACTTACCCCTGCAAGTCCTAGTGCACATAATGATGTCTTACCTGAAACAATAAAAAATACTCGTTTAGTCATCTAATGATGATAACAGGTTATTCCTAACTCATTCAATAGCCATCACATTCGATAAATAAACCGTAAAGTTTCACCAAATGAGCAGTATATAGACATCTACTTCTCGAGTCGATGATATAGCAAAAATATACAGATCAATCAACGGAAACAATACATAGATCATACTTGCGTGAAGATAATTGTTTACATTGTTCATTTCAATTGTTCGATAATGATCATTTTCAGGTTATCATATCGTTAAGAAGGCTCCCGCACAACCACTGAAATGTTCGCCATAAAACCACAAACAAACGTAGCTCAAACATGACTCTCAAGTAGCTCAAAAATATGAAACTTCTCACATATAAAGTGTAGTAATGTATCAACAGGCCGATCCTCAGGAACCTAACAAATAAACATCAACGGAAAATGAGTAATATTCGAAAAACAAATCATTCACTACGAAAATTCACCTATACGGAACACAAAATACAGTATAGGATTCATCATGAATAGAAATAGAATTATTGATTAGACGGAAGTAAAAGGGCTACATTTAAAAATCGTTATTTTCTCCGCCGTAAGCGTTATCAGAAACTGTATGGACGAACTGAAATGTTGATGAAACTTATTGATCCATCTTCCAATGGAGGGCAAAGAAGGCTGTAATTCGGTTCCGACAGCTTCATCATGAACTAGAGATCGACTAAATGAGGAATATAGCTAAGTAAATAATATTGTTACATTAAAATTAGCTGAAGATCAATTACGTCTATCTTGGCTCAATAAATGTGGATTTCCTGGAATTCCAACTACTTATTCGTCGCCGAATTTTGTATCACCAGTGACTGCCTATTTGGGAAGTCCAAGTTGGGCATTACACCTTCAATGACATGAGCAAACGTGGACGATACATTCAGTGGGAAAACATGAAACCACATGAAAACATGAAAACATGGTGGTTTCAAAGAACAATTGCACTGAAGTAATTTATGTAATATTCAATTACAATTACTGTAATCGTTACAAGTACATAATTGCACTTACTTCTTTCAATTGCTGTACATAATTGTAATTGAGTCTCTCAATTACAATTTACATTTTGCAATTTTTTTGCAACTATTTATTTCTATTTATTTCAACTATTTACTTTTTTGATGAAAAAAAAATCAGAACTCTTGGAAAAATGGTAGGTAGTTTGAAGCCCTTTAAAAAAATAAGCGGCAGTTTTCAAATGAGTGTGGTCAGAAGTAAAAATACGGCAATAAATGACGTATCAGGTCTACCTACTGACATCTCACTAGCTGTTGGCCCAAGGAGGCGGAGTACAGCTTCTGAGGCTAAGGTTCCCAGTGCTGCCAAAAACCAGTATTAGAAATGACAAACCTTCCTCGCCACCTTCATGAACCTTTGCTGTGTGAACCTCCCCTCGGTTTGATTTTGAGGACGTGTTTTTTAAATTTATTTCTAAACCTGCGGTTCTCGACATTGTTTAAAGTGATACAATAGCGCTCTTGAGTTGAACTAATCAGCAGTTTGCCTAATACGTCATTTCTAGCGGGAACTCAGATATTCGAATTTCACACTCGTTTTCTGCCTAGACGTTTCGACACACCTCATTGTGTGGTCAATAAGTGTCGATTTCCGTTATTGAATAGAATTTGACAAGAAAAAAAAAGGAATTTGTAACCCCAAAAATTGTCTAACCTGTAATTTAAGTCATATCAATAAGAAATACATTTAATTGTAGTATTAGTAAATAGAATTACCTACAAATACAAAATAGAGTACCTAATTTTACAAAAGTAAACCCTGCCGCATTTCCATGTCCTAATTATCATTACCTAACAACTGGCAGAAATTTCAAGAGAATTCAGTCTCTTTAATCTATATTTTTTATTCGTATCTTTATTTTTTTGTATTAGGTACCTGTTTTAATATATTATGATATTGTGTTATTTGTATGATAATGGTTTTATAATTGTTGAGTAGGTTGAGGGGTTGGTATGGTTGGTAGGTTGAGGGGTTGGTATGGTTGGTAGGTTGGTAGGTAGGTGGGTTGGTGTGGTTGGTAGGTAGGTGGGTTGGTTGGTAAGTAGATTGTGTTAGTGCCATTTCGGCGTTAATAATTGCAACTACCAATTACAATTACTTGTAATTGCATTAAAACGGCATTAAAACTACTTGGAATTGCTGAAATGAACACACAATATTACATATAATTGTAACTGTAATTATCTACTTTGGCTCAACCAGCAATTGTAATTGCAGACCACAATTACAGCAATGCCAGTGATTCATAAAGTAATTGAAATTACCATTATATGTAATCGTAATTTTATTTCTGCAGTTTCAAATTACAGAAATTGTTAAGTAATTGTTAATGAAATTACGTTTCGCCCATCTCTGCGTGAAGGTCGAATAGGACCTGGTATCTCACTGCAGGCACCTAGACACTGAAATGTCTGTTGTACCGTGGAGTTCCGAAAATCTCAAATCATTCTTTATCAAACCTCATAAAATAGATGTACATTTGTGTATTCAAAATCGCGGTTTTATCGCATTAGGTAGAGGTTGAATCAGTTCGAATCCTGTCAAACAACCGCTGTTCCAATATTTAGGTCTGTAGAACACGTGTGCAGACGGACCGTGAAACGTTGGAGATTTGTAGAGGAGGGTGGATGAAAAAAAAAAAAAAAAAAATGGCACCCAGAAGAGCAGGAGGTAACGAGGCAATATTGATCTGACCGAAAGAAAAAGAAGTAAGTACACGAAAAAAACGTGGGATATTAAGGGTTGATGTCCCGGAGGGAGGTTTGGTGAGTGAGGGGCGTCTTTTTGTCCGCTCGGTCGCTAAGTGCGGGACATTACGCTCCCTTCGTCCCTACAAGGGCTGACGACCTCCTTCCAAGTCTGTTGGTGGGTATTCCAAGACGTCTGAAACCGAGTTAGCGGCATTAAACGCATAGTTAGCTAGCTGCACTGACTTTTCGGGTTGTCTGAAACATATATTTGAAGTTCGAGATAAAAAGTACTATTTTATCACCCTCACAGTAGATGTTTAATACATTCGAGATCTCCAGTCGCGCACACACATGGGAGTAGAATAGTACGCCACGCTATCACTCGCAACACCGGGGGAAGGGCGATTATTCAACCGGAGCGATGCCTACTAGCAACTCACCCAGCTTGTCAATATTCAACACCTTGAGATACACCTCCTGTACGATCAGATTTCCTAAAAACTGAAGACCTCCTCCTTAGGAAATTCAGTAGCTGAAACCTACTTCAACGCCCTACTCCGAAGCAAACACAATGTACAAACTAAGAATTGCCGCCTTACTAAGGAACGTGAAGTTACTCCTTAGTTTGTTTCAGCAGTTTCATTTCTACATGTATTACAATATAATGTTTCCGAGTGAAGACTATATTTATTTCTGAACACAAGTTACCTATTTGATTATGACAATTCCATAACAAATTTATCTCACTGGGACACAGTTGTAGTAGAAGAACCTTCGCTAGCAAAAACAAAATCCTTGCCAAGTGGGTTTATTCTATTGGACATACCTACAGAAATGTTGGCTGTTCATTTATCATTTCTCCAAAACACAAATTAGGCTCCTATTTTTTGTATATATTTTTTTTAAACAAATTATCTTTGATTATTGAGACAGTGACATTTAATTGTCATTATTCACCTACTGATACTACTTCTAGTGTTATTATACAAATTTAAGGCGATTTCAGACAATTTCCCAGGTTTTTGACCCATAAAAAATTAATTTTAGGAGCTGAAACTTCGTTAAAACCTCAATACTTCACTCAGCGGTCAAAATCAACTTCATATTCGGTCTTCTCGCCCTGAAGAACATGGAAAACGATACCTCACAAGCTCATGTTCACTAAAACCTCAAAAAACTCGAAAAACACTATTTTTAAACCCATTTTCCCCACAACACCACTCGGTGTTTTCCGATCGGGCTACCCAGCTTCGGAGCACACCTAGGAATCAAATGTGTTCCCAAATGGGGACCCAAACTGTGTGCGGAAGAACTACTTTATACCAAAATTTAACATAATTTAAGGCTTAAACTTCGTTAGAACCTCAATTTTCCACTCTTTGGTCAAAATCAACTTCATGTTTGGTCTCCTCGTCCCAAAAAACATGGAAGACGATACAACACAAGCTCACGTTACTAAAATACCAACAAACCCTATTTTTACACCCACTTTTCATCCATAACACAGCTGAGTACATTCTGATCGAACTGCAGTTTCTCAACACAACTAGGGCCCAAATGGAGTTTGTGCGAAAGAACGAAATTTTAGACCGAAAATAAAGTAGATATGTACGATACGGCGTACGGACACTGCGTTATTATGTGCACCTTGAAACGTAAAGAAAAAATTTTGAGGGGGGTGCTATAAAAATCGTTTGCTGAGAGAATACATAGGTCTATTACTCACAGAATAATAAACCAAACCAGTCATTGATGTCCACTGCTGTCTGAAGTTGACAGAGTGCGGATTCATTTTTCAGTAACTAGCTCGCCTCATAAAATAGATTAGCCCTATTTCAGTTTTCCAAAAATATACCTCAGAATTCAGTTCTGCGTATTCTTCGTCCAGAATTCATCCACCTGTCAATCCGTCTCTAGGAATGCTTTCTCCGGCAGCCCTCCATTCGGTGCTCAGGTCGCAGGTCGCCCTCTCGGAGTCTTCCCACCCGAAGTTTCCCGTCGTTCTGTGAGGTCCCCTCCGATAGGCAAAAACCTCGTTCTAGGGAAGTTCCCCATTGTTCTTGGGTGCGACCAACCTTGGCGAAGAAAGTCGGCTCGCGTACTTCGGGCTCCAAACCCCTTGGAAAACCCCGTACGTTTCTCAGCGGAGGTATTTCCTTAGTGAACCGGAACGGTTTGGTGATGAGAAGAGTTCATGTTGCTCTACAAGTTCCTAGCCTAACGAACCATCTCCCTGAAAGGCCCTGGTGCACTCTCAAGCTCATTCAGTACGCCCCAACTCCGATGTTTCAAAAACTTGGAAGATACAATGTCCACATCCCCTGTGGGTTGACTGAGTTTCACATCGGTGACCGCGGTTCACCTTCACCATTCCGTGTTTAATAACTATACCTTTGTCAGCGAGTTCAATAACTGTCATAGCTGTTTTTATAAGACCAACGTTTGGAGAAGAGGGAAAAAGATCAAGTATTTTTCCTATATTTTGGTTTATTATTTTCAATAATGAATCTTGGAATCCAGCAGGGTGGCGCATTTAACATGCCTACTCCCATTATATCCTCCATTACTGGAGATGGAAGAATGAGTTAAATGTGACCCCCCCCCCCCCCCCATTTTTTTTAAAATCTGTAATTTTTGCGCTCCAGTTCTCGATTTAGGGCTTCCCTGGAGGGAGCTCGAAGGTAGGTAATGAATGTATTGAAGAAAATGATCCACGCAGAAGGGGCATCTATAAGGGTAAATTAATACACAACGGTTTATTACATACCTACCTTATATGCTTCATGAATAACGACAAATAAAATGATGGAATTATTGAATCCCGCGCATTTTTATCGAACTGTAATTCCCGGGCCTGCTCCAATACTCGACTTAGGGCTTTCCTGGGGGAGTACGAGGGTAGGTATTGACCACAGAAAACAGTGATCTATGCAGAAGGAGTATCTATAAAGATAAATAATAAACCTTTGTGTAATAGTTTGCATCGTTTTTAGCGAATTTTCGAAGAAAAGGAAGCTATTGTTCTCGGTCCAAAATTTTTAAAACTCGAATTTCCGAAAGATTTGTATACCAAAATCCGTTTCAGACCATCCTGAATTCACTGCCGAAAGACACCAAAAATTATATGTGTATATATATATATATATATTTACATCCTGCTATCATAGTGGCATCCGCACATAACGCGTTATTGTGGCACCCTTGCAATCCAATAATATATATCGAATTTTTAAGGCGTATACTGGTCCATTACATTGATAGAAAGTGATGGGTGTAATTTTTTTCTTGAAATTGCAAACAGAAATGAAATCCCATAATGCTATCATTATGGCATCTTTTCATTCTTAGATCAATACGGCACCCGAAGTATACATTATCCGAATTCACATCATTGCAGAACCCACTTGTGTATACATTGAACATAGTGCTATCAATATGGCACCATGCGCTGTTGCCAAATCTCTAGTGGGGAAAGCATTTAACCTGGTAGTGTAGAATCGTGGCCCGGGGTGACCATGTAGATCTTAGTAACCCCAAAGTTGGCGGCAACTGGTCCTCGTCTCAGGTGGGCACCAATGCAAGCTTTTCAAAGCTTGTGCGTACTCGACCAGCGATTAGCTCTTCACCTCTCATTGTAATCATGCGAAGTCTACAGGGACTAAAGATTGAGTAAGGTCCGAGTAAAAAGTTCCCCCCGGGATATACCCATTGAGATAAAATTCAGGGTTATAAAAGACATTTAATTTAATTGTTGGAATCCATCTCTACAGTACCCAATACGGTCGATTTTTCAACTCCCACATATCCCCTACCTATTTCTGGATGGATGAACTTGCAGCAAGGAAATTAATTGAGCTGTGTATGTATTAAAACGTCACTGTTTCATTAGAGTAGACATTTGTATACGTACCTATAAGGAACATCCTAGGCCAATAAAATTAGGATTTTTCCAGGAATTAATTGACGAAAAATCGGAAATCGTTTTAGTACCTTCAGATGATGCTAAATAAAAGTTTAATACCTTCAGTTGATGATAAGTAAAATAATCTGCGTTTGCACGGTCGCAGGTAGTGAGCTTAAATTTTGAGAGCAAAAACACCGAAATTTTGGCACTTTCTAAATTTTTTAGTTAGGTATATCTTCCAAACCGTACATCCTACCTTCCACCACTAGAACCAAAGATCATTAAATTTGGCATCGAATCACATGGTAGCTAAGAAAAGTGCTAAATAAATACATCGTACAGCGGACGGACAGAAATTTTTTTATTGCATTTTCGGATACTACATACCTTGAAATGGAAACTTTCAAAGTTTGATGGGTTGGGGGAGGGGGGGGGGGGTTAACAATTTTATTTTTTCGTCCTCGATTCCAAAGGTTCATTATTCATAATAATAAACCCAAATTAATGAAATTCGGTTTGTGGGTCCTATTTGGGGTCTGAATTGTCCATGGAGCTCTGCTGTAAGGGGAGAAAAAAACGCTGCAAAGTCCTTGTCGCATGGTTTTATTATTCTATTGGACATACCTACAGAAATGTTGGCTGTTCATTTATTGTTTCTTTCATGTGAAATAATTTAAATAGATAAGTATTTCTGATTGTTTTCACCAATTCATATTCGATCTTCTCGTTCCCAAAAACATGGAAAACGATACCTCAAAAGCTCATTTTACTAACATGTTACTAAAACACAAAAAGTACCTATTTTTGTGCACATTTTCACCCATAACACCCCTCGGTATATTCCGATCGGGCTGAAAAGTTTCGGGACACAACTAGGGCCTAAATGGAGCATGTGTGCGAAAGATCGAATTTTTAGACCTAAAATGAAGCCGGTACATGTGATACGGCTGACGGACATAGCATTTTTGGAATCTACGCACCTTGAAACGGAAAAGAAAAAATTTTGAGGGGGTGTTATAAAAATTTTTTGCTGAGCGAATACATAGGTGTATTATTCACAGAATAATAAACCAATAGGGGTTGACATTTTCAGGGCTCCGTTATTTCAGGGCTCGTTTTTAAATTGATCTCGAACTTAGGCATTTTTTGAGACCACCTGGAGTATGTACAGCCGTTTGTTCACATTATGGCCCTGAAGTTTGCACCGAAAACCTTCGTCAGTATGATCGTGAATGAAATGGTATGCATCCATCACGGATGGCTGTATGAAGTCGAGTTGGTTGTTCCAAGATATTATTTGATCGGAAGAATTATTGTTATTTATTATTTTTCTAATTGGTAGGTACCTACTTTAGTAGCTTAACACACGCTTCATGAATATCAACAAATAACTTATTAATCACAGCATTCTTGAATCCACTGCATATTTATGAAACTCTAACTGCCCGGCCGGCTCCAGTACTCGATTTAGTGCTTTCCTGGGGGTCCAAGAGGGTAGGTATTGACCACAGAAAACAGTGATTTAAATTATACACCGTTCTGTAATAAGTTGCAGCGATTTTGTTCTTCTATCTATGGGATAAATTATTACTATTTTTTCGGGTTATTATTTTCAATAAAGAACCTTTGGAATCGAGCATTAATACAATTATTTTGAAAGCGTTTCAAGGTACCTACACAGAATCCGAAAATGGTAAGAAAAAAGCTGCAAATTACTACACAACGGTTTATGACTTACCGGTACAGAAACACCTACGTTAAAGACCACTGAATTCTGTGGTCAAAACCTACCCTCGTGCGTCTCCCAGGAAAGCCCTGATCGCCTAATGGATCCAAATGGGCCATTTCAGTTGATAAAATGGGTGATGGATTCAGATTCAAGACCTCTACCAAAAGTGTAAGGTGTATTTTTCGAATTAATTTTTGGTTTATTATTTTCAATAATGAACCATTGAAATCGAGCATGAAACAAAAAAATTCTTACCCCCCCTCAAAATTTGATGGTTTACGTTTCAAGGTATGTAGAATCCAAAACTGCAATAAAAATATTTCTGTCTGTCCGCCGTACGCCGTACGCCGTACGGGCCACTTTTCTTAGTTACCATGAAAAAAAAATGATGAAATTCGGGTTATAGGTTCCGTTCGGCGTCTAGTTGGTCCTCGAAGCTCGACGTTACTGTGAGTCATCTCTAAGGGGTTCAAAATAGGGGTTGAAATTTTCAAAACACCTATACCATTTTTTACGTAAATATTTTTACGGTTTTAAATAGTTCTTGAACTTGCGAGTTTTTTAAGACCATCCGGAGCATCGTACCTACGTCCAGCCGTACGTTCACAGTAAGGCCCCGAAGTTTGCACCGAAAGGCATTTTCGACTCCAGTGTGAATGAAATTGTATACAATTCAAACCAAATCTCGTAACCAGAGACGCGCCCACAATAGGAAATTTGGCGGAGATAAAATCATTGGTAGGGATCACCTGATTATATTGGCGGAGTATGAAGTCGAGTTGGTTGTTCTGTGTTATTATTTAATTTGAAAAATGATGGCTCTTTTGGAGTTTGTTGGTAGGTAGTGAAACTTGAACAAACGTTGAAGTATTATTGATGGGTAAATTATTGCACGATGGTAAATTATTACTCAACGGTAAATTATTACACAACGGTTCATTATACCATCTACGTAGAAGGGAATGGAGTTTGTTGGTAGGTACTTTTGCAACTTTTTTCACTCCTCATCAACAATTTCTTTTCAGAACTTCATTATGTGTGTTTCTTTTTGTTAGGTACTGTTTTTCATCGGCAGAATTATTTTAGCAACATTTAACTCGTGATTTAGGTAGGTACCTAGTAACGAGTACGGGGTTAGGTACTAACCTACGGAGGGTCTGCGATCTACATAATATGTATAGAATAGTACATATCATATTATATAGACGGGTCATCTATACATAGAGCTGTGATCTGTAACAGAAGGGTATTCTATACAAAATAATAAACCGTTGTGCAGGGATTTGCAGCGTTTTTCAACTTGTATGAGATGAATTTCTTGAGTCTAATGACCTGATCTGGTCTTATTCGGAAGTGGCGTATGTTGAAAATGGGAATAAAAAAGGGGGAAATCTGACCCATTTGACCACAATTTCTTTAACAATATAAATGTCAAGTAGGATGAAATGTGCCGGCTGAATTCGGGTGGGAACGTTCTGTAAATTCCGAAATTTTAAATTTAGGAATCTAAATCTTACGATCACGTTTGCGTGTTGCGTCTTATTGCCGAACGTCAGAGATGCCTCAGACTTGTCAACATTTCGGGGTATGTCTGTACTGCGCTGCAAGCCGCAATCTTGGGTATTTTGGCTTGAAACATTGAGGCTAGCATCATTCGGCCTTCCAAATTTGCTATTGGTGCCACCATGTTACCAGTGGTACCATCTATCAGAAAAATGTGTTCAGGCCTCCAGAATTTTCTGTGTAGTTTTTGGTGCCACCATGGTACCAGGGAACGACGCCTGTCATCTCTGTCATCTGTCAGAAAATGTGTGTTTGGTATAGTTTTTCATGTTTTCCGGCGTGCTGAATCGAATACAATTACTTTCAACGCTCTGCCAGTCATCCTTACAGCAACTGCTAAATATTAAGCCATAAACCGCTCCGAAAAATATATATTATTGAGCATGGTTTATAGGCAGTGAGCTTATTTTCAAAATTGCGAAATGCGTCTGGTCAGTGGACCCACTAGTATTATCTGATTCTGCATCATATCCTGAATTGAAAGGCACTTGTCTGCCAACTGAACTAGTAGGTTCAGCAGACAAATTTTAAAATGTCAAGTCTATTTGGCAACCAACTTCTGAATTATTTTACCGCGTTTGTTTCCTCTGTTTCTTGATTCTACACTATATCCTGAACTGAAAGACACTTTTATGTCAACTGTCAAGGCCGCATAGGCTCGGGAGACAAATATTAAAATTTTAAATTTTGGAAACAATCATCTGACTCATAAGACTATTGTATTCCCAAATTTAATCCACAAAATTTTAGCGATTGTTTCCTTGATTTGTTGACTATTACTGCAAATGCGAGTCGCGCCGAAACGGCAAACGTTTGATTTCGAATGGCACCTGTTTGAATCATTGGGAAATGTGGCAACAGTACAAGTTCTCCTTTAAATGTTTCTTTTAAAATTCTAGCTTCGATGTTCATCATATTTTTCAATGAAAGCCTGGTACCTTAGCAAAGTCATGCTGAATTCATTGAGGACCCCTGTTGGTTTATTAGTGGTGGGGGAAGGGGGATGGGTGTAAAAATAGGGGTTTCCCAGTGTTTGGGGTTTTGGTGAACATGAGCTTGCGAGGTATCGTTTTCCATGTTTTTCAGAGCACGAAGACCGAATATGAAGTTGATTCTCCTAAAGACCAAAGAGTGAAGAATTGAAATTGTACCTAACGTTCAGCTCCCGGATTCATTTTTTAAGGGGTCAGAAACCTGGGACATTGACTGAAATCACCATAAATTTGTATAATAACACAAAAAGTAGTATCAACAGGTGAATCAAGACAGTTAAATGGCACTATAATTGATCAAAGATAATTTGTAAAAAAAAAAACGTGTTTTTGAGAAACAATAAATGAACAGCCAACATTTCTGTTCCAGAAGAATAATAAACCCATGCGACAAGGACTTTGCAGCGTTCCTATATTGAAATATTCAATTCACAATTTTAATTGGTTGAAAAGAAATTGCTGCATGAAACCGAGTTGGTTGTTCCGCAATATTATTTCGTTTCGAGGAAGATGGTGTTTTCGATTTGGTCGATAGGTACATACTTTAGCAACTTGAACAAAAATTTGGTTCGATGTATGTCTATCCGTTTGCGTCCGCAAACCCTTGGCACGCGCATAATATCCTCAGTTCGAACCCGATTTTGGCAACATTTGCGGGCTGGGCTCCCCATCCGCTCGGATATGGGGCATCCTTATAGGAAAATAATAAACCGTTGTTTAATAATTTGCAGAGTTTTTACGTTTCTTCCCGCCAGGTCCTTTTCCTAAATATGCGGTAGAGTCGAAAATTATATCTACAGTTATTTGCTGTAATGCATGAAGCATAATGTGTAGTTTAAAAATAGTAGAACGAAAATTCCTACGCCTAGTTTGAAGAACCGTTCCTAAAAATGCCATCGAAATCGGGCGGTCAAAGAATGATAGAATACGACTGTATAACCGACTTTGTACTAACCTAGCTTCTACGAATACTTCTACAAATAGGGAAAAAAGAAGTCGTGAGTTTTTCAAAATTAATAGGTAACGCTTTATTAATAGGTAAGGCTTCCGTACTTGTCCTCAGACAGCAACATGAACAAACACAGGTTAATGAGAAATCAAGTACCTCGATTTTGCGTCTACGCAAGCACAGTGGTCGTACTAATGATCCGAGCGATTTGAAATTCATATGGGACGATCTAGGAGCTACACCACCCCAACTATCACTGAATTTGAACAAATCGGGCGGCCGCCGTCGGTAACGCCGAGCTTCGCGGAACAAAAAAGACCCTCATTGGAACCTACCAACCAAATTTCATTAATTTTGGTTTGTGTTAACAAAGAAAAGTGTCTGGTACGGCGCGGCGTACAGCGGACGGGCAGAAATTATTGTTTACTCTATTTTCGGATTCTACGTGTCTTGAAACGAAACCGTCAAATTTTGAGGGGGCTAAACTTTTTTCTTTTCCCTCATGTTTGATGCCAAAGATGGACTTCATTAAGATGATTCATGTAAGATGGACCGTTCAGGTAAATCTTATAGATAGGTAAGCTAAAAACTGGAAAAAGTCCTACAATTTTGAGGTTTTTTGGCAGAAAAAAGTTGTCCTAAACTCAAAAACGATTATTCGAAATGAAAAGTGTTATATAGGTAACTAATGTTGTAGAGCACCAAATTCTTAGGGGACGACCTAGGAGCTACACCACCCCAACTATGCACTGAATTTGAACAAAAGCGGACCGCCACCGGTAACGCTGAGCTTCGCGGATCAAAAAGACCACAACTGGAACCTACCAACCAAATTTAATTAATTTTGGTTTATGGTAACAGCGCAGCGTACTGCGGACGGACAGAAATTATTGGTTCATATATTTTTGGATTCTACATGTCTTGAAACGTAACCATAAAATTTTCAGGGGGCTACTCCCCCCCCCCCCCCCCCTCCAAACATGTTCGATGCCAAAGATGGACTTCAAAATATTTAATTGAAATATTAGAGTTTAGATCAATTAAAATTTTAAATTGCAATTTTAATAAAACATATGGGTGCTTTGAACGCAGAATTGAATGATGTACAACTTTAGTTATGATATGTTTCATTTGGAATACCCATTTTTAGTTGCAGGCGTGTGAAACACACTTTTCAGTCAAAATGGAAAAAATTTCCGAGTTTAGACCGTCAATTCCAGCCAAACGGCTGAACCAAATTTGATGTTTAAGACAATCATTCTAAGTAGAATTTAATGCTCTTTAATTTTTGTTCGGGTGAAATTTTCTGTAAGAATCATCATTTGGATGTTATAAGCCCAAAACTGCACGAAGTGCCAATATTTCACGGTTGTATGATGTACCAATCAACAAGCGTGCCACATTTCAAATTTTTAGGATTTTTTTCCCGCTGGTACCTTTTTTTCTTTTCTAATTTGACTGGGCTAAATGAGTTGATACTCCAAAAGTGCTCTTCTGACAAGCCCCCATGGCCCTACAGCCCAGGAGGGGCTTGGGCTGGTCGACTGATTCTCTGATAACAGTGTTGCCAAATCTCCGGAGGTCGCAATGATAGGTCTTCGTCAATTTTATGATATACTGTGTATATTCTCGACTGGCACCAGCGCTGCGTTTGGAAAAATCGGGAACTACAGCCGTATAATTGTTATCCATCTTGCTATGTTTGTGGCACCCATGTGACAATTTTCAAATCAATATATCTGACTCCTCTTATCGATTTACCCCCTTCTGTGTATCGATAGTTATTGATAATTGATAGTTGCAGCACTTCCGAAGCGTTTCAATTTTTTTCTTCTATTAACCTCCAAACTACGTAGGGATTTCAAAGTGGCACCCTTATACGGATGCCTCATGCACACGGGTGCCACTTTAAATGCAACTTTTCTGTGTGTGGTAGCCACAATGATACCAGGATGTATATATATATATATATATATATATATATATATATATATATATATATATATATATATATATATATATATATGTATGTATGTGTCATTCCAGACGATAACTCTCGAAAGAATTGAGATAAAAAGTTCAAATTTGCACGAAAAATCTGTCTTGGCAATCGACAGGCTAAGTTCGTAGATGGGCAGAATCGGGTCACTCTAAGGGGGAGTTTTGGGGAGTTTTAGGGGGGGGGAAATTACCCATAAATTCCCAAAATGAAACAGTCTGACACGTGACACCTCATTTTAAAGGTTTTTGTACGCTGAACACGATGGTGAAATCAGAATTGCGATATCTCATTCCGTTCTCAAACTGGAGCACTTTGAAGATTAAGGAACCTGGTTATTTCTTCGAAAATTCGCTCTTATAGCCATGCTGCATGACTGTGGTTTTTTTTCATGTAATTTCACTTAGATTTGAATTTGAAATAAAAATTTGGGGTTTTTCATTTGAAAAAAGAAAGTTAGCGCACGCGCCGAACACGAAAATGTCATTTATGGAATCTACCCAAAAAGAGGTGCAAACATAACAGGGCATCGTGCAGGCTGGTAACTTGGGATTTAAAAGAATTATGAAATAGTTCAACAGTGTAATCCTTATGTTCTTGACGCCCAAGGTAATTCAATTTAACACTATAAGAGGAATTACACATACTGTTTAATACTGCATTCATGGGACTGTCATGATTTCTTACGAGCACTGAGAAAAAAAAGGGGGGTGTTTTCTATCAAAACTGATAGATGGTATCTATCATCAGGAACCAATAGAGTACCGATAGTGTGTGATAGTCTATTGGGCCGAATTTCGGCCCAATAAATGAAAGACCGTATGATAGATAAACACTATCAGTACTCTATTGGTTCCTGAAGATAGTGTCCCATCTATCAAATTGTAGGCTCGGTTTGGGACGGTAATTCATAGGGTTTTGATAGGGTATTTTGATAGGGTTGTGGCCATTTTTTGATAGATATACCTCCATCTATCAGTTATGATAGTGTTAATCTATCAGAAAACTATCGTTTCCTATCAAAAGACTATCATTTCCTATCAGTACTCTGCCATTCATTACAGGCAAAATCTATCGGAAGACTATCTGTTTCTATCAAAAAGCTATCATTTGCTTTCAGTACACTTTCATCATATCTATCAAAAGACTATCGTGTCCTATCAAAAATCTATCACTTGCTATCAGTACACTTTCACCAATATCTATCGGAAGACCATCGTTTCCTATCAGTACACTTTCATCAATATCTATCGAAAGACTGTCGTTCCCTATCAAAATCCTATCATTTCCCATCTGTACTCTTTCATCCATATCTATCGAAATACTATCGTTTCCTATCAAAACCCTATCGTTTCCCATCAGTACTCCTTCATCCATATCTATCGAAATACTATCGTTTCCTATCAAAACGCTATCGTCTCCTATCAGTACTCTTTCATCCATATCTATCGAAAGACTATCGTTTCCTATCAAAATCCTATCGTTTCCTATCAGTACTCTTTCACCCATATCTATCGAAATACTATCGTTTTCTATCAACACCCTATCGTTTCCCATCAGTACTCTTTCATCCATATCTATCGAAATACTATCGTTTCCTATCAAAACCCTATCGTTTCCCATCAGTACTCTTTCATCCATATCTATCGAAATACTATCATTTCCTATCAAAACCCTATCGTTTCCTATCAGTACTCTTTCATCCATATCTATCGAAAGACTATCGTTTCCTATCAAAACCCTATCGTTTCCTATCAGTACTCTTTCATCCATATCTATCGAAAGACTATCATTTCCTATCAAAACTCTATCGTTTCCTATCAGTACTCTTTCGTAAGTTTTGATAGATGGAAGGGATAGTTGTTTGATGGAGTTCATCTATCACCTTCTGATAGATGAACTCTATCAAACAACTATCCCTTCCATCTATCAAAAGGTGATAGACGACGATGTGACCACACTTTCAGTGATAGATTTGATCTATCACTGTGAAAGTGTGGTCAAATCGTCGTATATCAGAATGCTATACATGTGATAGATCGTCTCAAGGTTGAAACAATAGCGCCTTCAGGTTACTCTGAACCCCTCTTCCTTACACCAAGCTATAAGCTAGGTGTATGGCGGTGGTGGTGGGGGGATGCAGCGTAAGCTAAAGGCGCTACTATTTAAACCTAATGACGACATAATTATCACAGGTATAGCATGCTGATGGACGAAGAGTTCACTCACAGTGACGTCACCCCTGTCAACTGAAACAAAATTGTTGAATAAATGATAGTAATAAATTTAAAAACAAGTAGGTGTAATAAACTAGTAACTAAGAGAAAAAGGATGCAAGTAATCGTGAACAAATTTTGAAGTTTAACAGCAATTATATTTTGATGACTTTCAAACACAAGTGTATAATAATAATATTTCAATTCAATTCGTTTCTTTGGAATATTGAATCATATGTAAGAACATTTACTAATACTACTGTTTAAAATCATACTATTTAAACAAATATGTACAGGATATTTACATATTAACACTGAAGGTTTGTAGTCAATTATTTCAATATAGGTACAAAATAAATATAATAGAGTCAGCCTAATATAAAGAAATATAGCTAATGATGACTCTTATGATTAGGTACAATTCACTTTAAGTATGTACAGAATATTTATATTGTAACATTAAAGGATTGGAGTCAATTTCAAATAGATACGAAATAAATACAACAGAGTGAGTCTAATATAATAGTATAGCTTATGATTAGATAAAATTCAGTTTAAATCACTGAGTAATATTGAAATATAGGCTTCATATTTAAATTGCAAAAGAAATAATTAGGGTTCTTAGCTCAGCCCCACAAAATATCCTCTCCCCTCCCTAAGTGTAAATACAAAATCAATTTATTTGATTATTATTAGACGAAAATTCTATTTTAAATTCATTGTACCAGTGATGAAACGTTATCAAGCATATTACTTCACAAACATGCTCATGATTTTCTCTACTCACTAACGGGTGTAATCATCGCATAAAGCAATGTTTTTTGTGACATTTGCATGATCTCCACAATCCCGGTTACATAATTCATCTGTATCTGTTTACTCAATAATTACATTGAGTAAACACTCAATTCAATGAATTTAAAATAGAATCTTCAATTAATGTAATTATTGAGTAAACAGATAGATAAATATTATGAAACCAGGATTGTGGAGATCATGCACATTTCTAACGAAAAACATAGCTTTATACGATGATTACACCTTCTAGTGAGCAGAGAAAACAATGGTAACTAGATTCAATCTACGCCCATTTAATCTACTGACCTTTCGAAACTAATACATCTTAGAATTCCTGGTCCTGCTCCCCTCCTCCCCAAGAATAAAATTATTAAAATTCCCAGTCAGTAGATTAAATGGGCGATAAAATTACGCATGGTGACATATTGTTTGCTGCGTGCCTTATGCATGTTGTTGGGGAAGGGGAATTCGAGTTTTTCTAAATCAAACCATTTTAAAACACAAGTTGGGGTAACTTCGTAAGCGTAGAAATGTTCCGAGAAGCAAACAGTAAGGAAAACGTGGCACTCCCCAAATGCCTTATCCAGAACTGAAGAGTAAAAAATACGGTCCAATTAGACAAATAAAGGGCCGTCCACAAAATTTGGGATCAGGATAACCAGGCTTGTAAGTTATGTTGTTAGGGGATGTAAGAGTTTTGGTTCTCTTCAATCAAGGAATTAATGGAAGTACGATCCACAGAGTAAAGAGCTCCTGGCTTGTAAGTCAGAGACCAGCTCTGAGAAAAGAACCAGCTTATTAATAATAAATTGTTCAGCTGAAGCTGAATTTTTTTATAGGCAGAGAGGGGGGATTGACGGTGGTGGCAACAGAACGCAGAGCAGTTTTCAGTGCCCTGTAATTTGACTCAAATCGAAGACAGGACAAGGAGAAAATGGGACCATTACGCTGCATGGAAGAGGGATAGTGGGTGAGGAAATGCAGTTTAGGCGGAATGGCTGTGGAAAAAATCTTGTGGCTTCGATCACTGTGGCCTTCGTTCTTGGACGATTGGTTTCCACTGGGCCTGCAGCTACGGCGTAGGGAGCAGCAGAAGTGCCACCTCACACTGTTTGATCTTGTCTGTAGTAGGAAATAAATAATTGGTTAAACAGATGTGGCATACAAACTGATCCAAGTTACGTGAACCGGAGGGGGGGGGGGGGCTGTATCTATGGAAAACAGCATTTTGAACTATCAAAATGCTATTTTCAGATGAGAATTATAATGAAAATATTTCAAAGTATAAAATGGACATCGTTCATACCATGAAAACACTATCCCTGTTGGAAAATGATAGAGGGAATAAGCCCCTTCACTCAGTGATTGAATTTATTATTGCTCTATTAATAAATGTTCTCTAGAAATTAACTCACCAGTTATTAATAGGCACTGTTTCATTTATGGTTTAAAAAATCGATTTTTGTAGAACTTGACGATTTTAATAATGATTTATTTATAACCCCTTTTGGTTTATTATTTTCAATAATGAACAATTGGAATCGAGCATGAAAAAAAAAATTCTTACCCCCCTCAAAATTTGATGGTTTACGTTTCAAGGTATGTAGAATCCAAAACTGCAATAAAAATATTTCTGTCTGTACGCCGTACGGGCCACTTTTCTTAGTTAGGTACCATGAAACAAAATTGATGAAATTCGGGTTATAGGTTCCGTTCGGGGTCTAGTTGGTCCTCAAAGCTCGACGTTATCGTCAGTCATTTATAAGGGGTTCAAAATAGGGGTTGAAATTTTCAAAACGCCTATACCTTTTTTTTACGTGAATATTTTTACGGTTTTAAATATTTCTTGAACTTACGAGTTTTTTAAGACCACCCGGAGCATTTTACGTCCCTCCGTTCGTTCACAGTAAGGCCCCGAAGTTTGCACCGACAGGCATTTTCGACTCCAGGGTGAATGAAATTGTATACATTCAAACCAAATCTCGTTACTTACCAGAGACGCGCCGAGAATCGGAAATTGGGCGGAGATAAAATCATTGCTAGGGGCCACCTGATTTTATTGGTGGGGTACCTATGAAGTCGAGTTGGTTGTTCTATGATATTATTTCGTTTGAAAAATGATGGCTCTTTTGGAGTTTGTTGATAGGTAGTGAAACTTGAACAAACGTTGGGTAAATTATTACTACACGATGGTAAATCATTACTCAACGGTAAATTATTACACAACGGTTCATTATACCATCTACGTAGGAGGGGCTGGAGTTCGTTGGTAGGTACTTTTGCAACTTTTTTCACACCTCATCAACAATTTCTTTTCAGAACTTCATTATGTGTGTTTCTTTTTGTTAGCTACTGTTTGTCATCGGCAGAATTATTTTAGGAACATTTAACTCGTGATTTAGGTAGGAACCTAGTAACGAGTACGGGGTTACGTACTAACCTACGGAGAGTCTGCGATCTACATAATATGTATAGAATAGGTAGTACATATCATTTTATATAGACGGGTTATCTATACAGAGAGCTGTGATCTGTAACAGAAGGGTATTCTGTACAAAATAATAAACCGTTGTGCAGGGATTTGCAGCGTTTTTGTTAGGTACTGTTTCTCATCGGCAGAATTACTTCAGCAACATTTAACTCGTGATTTAGGTAGGTACCTAGTAACGAGTACGGGGTTGGGTACTAACCCTTCTGTTACAGATCATAGCTCTCTGTATAGATAACCCGTCTATATAATATGATATGTACTATGTTATACATATTATGTATATCGCAGACCCTCCGTAGGTTAGTACCTAACCCCGTACTCGTTACTAGGTACCTACCTAAATCACGAGTTAAATGTTCCTAAAATAATTCTGCCGATGACAAACAGTACCTAACAAAAAGAAACAAACATAATGAAGTTCTGAAATGGAATTGTTGATGAGGAGTGAAAAAAGTTGCAAAAGTACCTACCAACAAACTCCAGCCCCTTCTACGTAGATGGTATAATGAACCGTTGTGTAATAATTATTTACCGTTGAGTAATGATTTACCCAACGTTTGTTCAAGTTTCACTACCTACCAACAAACTCCAAAAGAGCCATCATTTTTCAAATGAAATAATATCACAGAACAACCAACTCGACTTCATACTCCGCCAATATAATCAGGTGGCCCCTAGCAATGATTTTATCTCCGGCAAATTTCCTATCGTCCCTGGTAACGAGATTTGGTTTGAATGTATACAATTTCATTCACACTGGAGTCGAAAATGCCTGTCGGTGCAAACTTCGGGGCCTTACTGTGAACGAACGGCTGGACGTACGATGCTCCGGGTGGTCTTAAAAAACTCGCAAGTTCAAGAACTATCTAAAACCGTAAAACTATTTACGTAAAAAAAGGTATAGGCGTTTTGAAAATTTCAACCCCTATTTTGAACCCCGTCGAGCTTCGAGGACCAACTAGACCCCGAACGGAACCTATAACCCGAATTTCATCAATTTCGTTTCATGGTAACTAGGAAAAGTGCCCCGTACGGCGTACGGCGGACAGAAAGAAATATTTTAATTGGTTTATTATTTTCAATAATGAACCATTGGAATCGAGCATGAAAAAAAAAATTCTTACCCCCCCTCAAAATTTGATTGTTTACGTTTCAAGGTTTTTAGAATCCAAAACTGCAATAAAAATATTTCTGTCTGCCCGCCGTACGCCGTACGGGGCACTTTTCTTAGTTACCATGAAAAAAAATTGATGAAATTCGGGTTATAGGTTCCGTTTGGGGTCTAGTTGGTCCTCGAAGCTCGACGTTACTGTCAGTCATCTCTAAGGGGTTCAAAATAGGGGTTGAAATTTTCAAAACGCCTATACCTTTTTTTACGTGAATGTTTTTACGGTTTTAAATAGTTCTTGAACTTACGAGTTTTTTAAGACCACCCGGAGCACCGTACGTCCAGCCGTTCGTTCACAGTAAGGCCCGGATTTTGTTGATAGGTACTTTTGCAACTTGAACAACCGTTGAAGTATTATTGATGGGTAAATTATTACATAATGGCAAATTATTACACAATGACAAATTATTACACAACGGAAAATTATTACACAACGGAAAATTATTACACAACGGCAAATTATTACACCACGGTAAATTATTACACAACGGCTAATCTACCAAGAAGGGGCTGGATTTTGTTGATAGGTAGTTTTGCAACTTGAAAAACGTTGAAGTATTATTGATGGGCAAATTATTACACAACGGTTCATTATACTATCTCCGTAGAAGTGGAACCTATACAGGTAAATTATTACACAACGGTTTAGGGAGGTACCTAGTAACGAGTACGGGGTTAGGTACTAACCTACGGAGGTCCGCGATCTACATAATATTTGTAGAATAGTAGGTACATAATGTTATATAGAAGGGTTATCTATACGGAGACCTGTGATCTGTAACAGAAGGGTATTCTGTACAAATAATAAACGTTGTGCAGGGATTTGCAGTGTTTTACAGTTTTGGATTCTACATACCTTAAAACGTAAACCATCAAATTTTGAGGGGGGGTAAGAATTTTTTTTTTTCATGCTCGATCCAATGGTTCATTATTGAAAATAATAAACCAAAATTTAAAAAATCATACCGACGGTATGGTTTTGAACTGGAACGCTCAAAGGCATTTTCATGAATTTCCTCACTTTTCTTGTAAAGATGAATTTGCAATAAACCGCCGATTAAAAGTAGAAAGAACATTGGAAATCCATACTGTAACGATTCACTACGTACGTACCAAGTTATATCATGAGACCACAGGTGATACCTATGTTGACAATACGAAATTAGAAAATTATACACTTTCTTCTTGGAATTGCAATTCACGTTTCTTTAATATAATATCTGTAGGATATTACATACATTCCAAATAAAAGGAATCAAATCGGTCCTGGATGACTAGCTGTTGAATTTCACAGTACCTACATATTGCCAACGGTTGCAAGTAGCATCGAAGAGCAATCAACAGATTAATATGCAACATTTCAACGAACCTCCGCTTTCGACAGCTTGGTTGTAGGAATCATTGTGAACCCAGGCGTTGGCCTGGGTGGCCCCTGTCCTCCTTGAAGGGAAGTTTTCCGTAGCTTTTTGCACAATTTGTTTCCGCACGTTCGACAGGTTGTAGAACAGCCCCTCCTGATATTGGGGATGGAGCGTTATGAAGTCTTCTTGAACCTGAAAGTAGGTATGGTCAATAAATAAACTGGGAACGAGAAGGGAAAGTGTACGTAACGGCTTCTCTAGCGCGCTATGTATCCATCTGCGTCTTTCCCGCCACTTGGGATAACGGTTAATTTAACCCCAAACATTGCCAGGTAGTCGCACCCCCCCCCCTCCCCCCAACAACATCAACATCAACCTGAATAACAACTAGAAAGTCATCAACAAATCCGTACCTTCCACATTTTTGAAATTTAATTTACCTAATTTTTTTTAAAATGTTACCCACTTTCTCATTAGTTTTGCCAGGAACTTTACTGTCATTTGAACTGTAAATTCACATTCTAGCAACCAAAATTCACGAAGAAATGATTGAATTGTGGCTTCAAGATATCTACTTCAGTTTTCATGAAATAATCTTGAACAAGGTGAAGGAAATGTTTGGTAATAGTAGGTAAACCAGAAAATGTTGAATTCTCGATGAACTTGCCGTGTTTTGACGATTTGGTGGGGTATTTTCATATGATTTTCTCGATTGCCTCTTCAGGCAGATGCCAACTTATGAGCAAGTCACGCACTTCACCAGCCTGGGACATTGCTACAAACAAAAACCACACCGGGCGTATATATGGTGCAATACTCACAATGTTTAACTGGTTTATGGAGGTTTGGAAACTCGCAAAGACAACACACAACCAACTTGTTACCACTGACTGGAATCTGGTGTGAATGGAATGCATGGAAGACCGACACGACTTGCACAAATGCTGAGAATGCACTGATACTGGTTGGGAGCGCTTGCTCATTATATAGGGTCATTCCCCTCCTCCGCCTAAGTTGATAGAGGTATGATTGTGTGCAGGCTCGTACTCTATCAAAACACTATAAGAAAACTATCACAGTATAGGGTATTGAAAGTGTGCAACTCAGTGCACTATTATCATCTATAAGAACACTCTTCAGAGTATTTTTGTAGAAATAGATTTATCTCTCACTTACCTCATCCATTGCCACACTACTGGATCACGTGAGGGAAATCTTCATTGGAGTGGCACAAAAATGAGAAGGAAATCATGAACACAAATTTCAACACTTTTCACATTAGCAAACGCTGACTCAGATCCATCCCGACTTTATATGGTCGGGGCGTCAGTTTATCTATATTTTCCAGACCATAAATAAATGTAGTTATGCTTCCTGAAATCACCTTCAAGCACATATATGTCCATATTTTTATAGGAATATCAAGTGTTCCACTCAAAACCACCAAAACCTACCAATATACCAATACAAAAATTCGACGTTCAGATATAAATTATCAGATCCAAAAGAAACTCTTTCAAACACTATCAACCGAAGGCTATCAAAACCCTATAAGTTCACTATGAGTTCTCCATCAGAAGACTATCAACAACCTATCAGAACACTATCAGGCAATGGCGTATCTATCAAAAACCTATCACAAATTATCCTGTGATAGACCAGCACTACAGGATTTTTGATAGAGACACCCCTTCATCTATTACACTTTAAATTTTACAACATCTCTAACCCATTTTTCGTACTTCTCAACACTTCTTCGACCATATTATGCACATACAGATTTGAAAAATGGGAAATAATAATACATTTCACATTTTCAAACTTTTTTAAACAATATCCGCTTCCCTAATCCGCTCAAACTGTTCTCTCTTCTCAATATTAATTGTTCAGGTCCACTTGTTTTCAATGGCCATGCACTGGAGAGTTAGGCTCCCATAATTGTCCATCAAATAAGCTATATATAAATAAACTTCATTCAACAATCTGGGTTCTAACTTGAGCAACTTTGGTAGATAGGTATAATGTCCTGCTCAGATAGTTCTCTCACCTCAACATTCATTGTTCAGTTTCACTTGTTTTCGACGCCCAACCACTGGGGAGTTAGTACATCATTATTATCAATCAAATAAACAATAAATAAACTTATTTACGCTACTTATCACCTTTGAGCAGATATGTCCGTATTTCTGTAGGAATGTGAAGTGTTTCATTCCAAACCACCAAAACCCATACCTCCTCACTGTGATATTGAATTGATTACAGAAATTTGATATTAGGATATAAATTAGCAAATCCGAAAGTTACTCTTTCAAACACTATTAACCGAAGGCTATCAAAACCCTATAAGTTCACTATGAGTTCTCCATCAGAAGACTATCAACAACCTATCAGAACACTATCAGGCAATGGCGTATCTATCAAAAACCTATCACAAATTATCCTGTGATAGACCAGCACTACAGGATTTTTGATAGAGACACCCCTTCATCTATTACACTTTAAATTTTACAACATCTCTAACCCATTTTTCGTACTTCTCAACACTTCTTCGACCATATTATGCACATGGGTACAGATTTGAAAAATGGGAAATAATAATACATTCACATTTTCAAACTTTTTTAAACAATCTGGGTTCGAAGAGGAACTTCCGTAATATCCCGCTCAAACTTTTCTCTCTTCTCAATATTAATTGTTCAGTTTCACTTGTTTTCAATGGCCATGCACTGGAGAGTTAGGTTCTCATAATATTGTCCATCAAATAAGCTATATATAAATAAACTTCTTTCGACAATGTCCTGTTCAGATGTAAATTATCAAATCCGAAAGATACTATTTCAAACACTATCAACCGAAGGCTATCAAAACCCCATCAGTTCACTATATGTTCTCCATCAAAAGTCTATCAAAAACCTATCAGAGCGCTATCAGGCAATGGTGTATCTATCAAAAACCTATCATGAGTTATCTTGTTATAGACCAGCACTACAGGATTTTTGATAGAGACACCCCTTCATGCATTACAGTTTAAATTTTACAACATCTCTACCCGATTTTTCGTACTTCTCAACACTTCTCGACCATATTATGCACATATAGATTTGAAAAATGGGAAATGATAATACATTCCACATTTTCAAACTTTTTGAAACAATCTGGGTTCGAAGAGGAACTTCCGTAATATCCCGCTCAAACTGTTCTCTCTTCTCAATATTAATTGTTCAGTTTCACTTGTTTTCAATGGCCATGCACTGTAGAGTTAGGCTCCCATAATTGTCCATCAAATAAGCTATATATAAATAAACTTCTTTCGACAATCTGGGTTCCAACTTGAGCAACTTTGGTAGATAATGTCCTGCTCAGATAGTTCTCTCACCTCAACATTCATTGCTCAGTTTCACTTGTTTCCGACGCCCTACCACTGGGGAGTTAGTACATCATTATTATCAATCAAATAAACAATAAATAAACTTATTTACGCTACTTATCACCTTCGAGCAGACATGTCCGTATTTCTGTAGGAATGTGAAGTGTTTCATTCCAAACCACCAAAACCCAAAACCACCTCACTGTGATATTGAATTGATAGCAAAAATTTGATATTAGGATATAAATTAGCAAATCCGAAAGATACTCTTTCAAACACGATCAACCAAAGGCTATCAAAACCCTATAAGTTCACTATGAGTTCTCCATCAAAAGACTATCAACAACCTATCAGAACACTGTCAGGCAATGGCGTATCTATCAAAAACCTATCACAAGTAATCCTGTGATAGACCAGCACTACAGGATTTTTTATAGAGGCACCCCTTCATATAATGAAATTTAAATTTTACGTACCTCCAACCTGTTTGTCATACTTTAACGCTTCCTCAACCAAGTTATGGACATACAGATTGGTTTCAACTTTCTTTAATCTTTCGGGATGGTTAGGGGTAGGACTGGTTCCAAACCATTGAAATTTTCCTAAACCTTCATTTGATGATACCTGGAGTGCAAAATTTATATTCGGATATAAATTTGCAAATCCGAAAGAAACTCTTTCGAACACTATCAACCGAGGGCTATCAAAACCCTATCAGTTCACTATGAGTTCTCCGTCAAAATACTATCAACAACCTATCAGAACGCCATCAGGCAATGGGGTATCTATCAAAAACCTATCACAAGTTATTCTGTGATAGACCAGCACTACACGATTTTTGATAGAGGTACTTTTGACATTTTTGATATAATGAAATTTAAATTTTACATACCTCCACCCTGTTTGTCATACTTCAACGCTTTCTCAACCAAGTTATGGACATACAGATCGGTTTTAACTTTCTTTAATGTTTCGGGATGGTTAGGGGTAGGATTGGTTCTAAACTATTGAAATGTTCCTAAACCTTCATGTGATGATACCTGGAGTGCAAAATTTGATATTCGGATATAAAATGGCAAATCCGAAAGAAACTCTTTCTAACACTATCAACCGAGGGCTATCAAAACCCTATCAGTTCACTATGAGTTCTCCATCAAAACACTATCAACAACCTATCAGAACGCTACCAGCCAATGGCATATCTATCTGAAACCTATCACAAGTTATCCTGTGATAGACCAGCACTACAGGATTTTTGATAGAGACACCCCTTCATATTATAAAATTTAAATTTTACAAACCTCTACTCTGTTTTTCATACTTTAATGCTTTCTCGACCAAATTATAGACAGACAAACTGGTTTCAACTGACTTCTCTCAACTGACTAGGATTGGTTCCAAACCATTGAAATGTACCTAAACCTTCATGTGATGATACCTTGAGTACGAAATTTGATATTCGGATATAAATTACCAAATATGAACTATACTCTTTCAAACACTATCAACCAAAGGCTATCAAAGCCCTATGAGTTCACTATGAGTGCTCCATCAAACAACTATCAACAACCTATCAGAACACTATCAGCCAATTGCGTATCTATCAATAACCTATCACACCTAATGCTGTGATAGACCCATATCATTCTATAAATTAAAGTTCGTGCCTATCAAAAACCTATACCATTACTATCACAGGTTTCGGTATTTGAAAATGTCAAATTGGCTTTTTGTACGTATGTACGTACCCATTTTTAATTGTTGAGGAGTATTCGACTCATCATTCCAATGATGGAATCCGACGACTTCCTAAGAATGTGCTTTGCAGATATTACAGGTGGTACCTCAGGTACTGTGGCATTCCCCTGCATAGTCAGCTGAATAACTGCTGTCCAGTGCAGGAAGGTATTAGTCCAGAAGGAGACCTATCCTTTATCTGCTAATCTGATTTTGGGCAAAAGCATTGTAATAGCATTTTTATAGTGTTACAATATATCGTACCTACCTACCAAAACTGCTTCCTGTGAATGCATACAGGCTGTGCAATGTGCAGTGAAAGGAATAATGTAGTCCCTGTTTTCATTGGATAGAATCATATACGTTATAGTGTTCTCATGGTTGTCTGACAAGCTGACAGAACACTGACGCACTCTTCTCTGCAACATTTATAGCATGAAGGCTGTTGATTTTCATCAAACGGAATAGTTCTATATTCTCCACTGAAGACAATGTTTTAAAAAGGCTGATCTTTTAATAGGATGAAGTATTCCCATCTATAATTTTCGAATGGCGATAGTGTTTTCATGGTATGTATGACCATCATTTTGGTAGTTCGAAATATTTCCATCTATCATCTTCCAATAGAGATAGTGTTTTCATGGTATCAGAGCTGATCATTTGATAGTATGAAATATTTTCATCTATCATTCTCATCTAATGATAGCGTTTTGATAGTAACCATGTTGAGCTTTTAATAGAAGTGAAAAATGCCATCTACCATACTCATCCAATGATAGCCTTTTGATAGAACTGTATCTATAAAAACGCTATTACAACGCTATCATTACCCTATAAGAACACTATCTCCTTCTTCACTAGTCTCAAAAAAATCCCCCCCCCCCCCCATTGGAGGAGTAGGGATTTTTACAGTGCCACATTTATAGCATGAAGGCTGTTGATTTCATCAAATGGAATATTTCTATCATCCTTCACTGAAGGTAATGTTCTAAAAAGGCTGATCATTTAATAGGGTGAAATGTTCCTATCTATATTTTCCAATGATAGATGATTTCTATGATTTTCCAATCATTTTGATAGTTTGGTATATTCCTATCTATCGTCTTCCAACTAGGGTAGTGTTTTCATGGTATCAAAGCTGATCATTTAATACTGTGAAATATTTTCATCTATCATTCTCATCTAATGATAGCGTATGTTGAGCTTTTGATAGAGGTGAAAAATTCCATCTATCACACTCATCCAGTGATAGCCTTTTCATAGTAACCATGTAGAGATTTTGATAGAGATGAAAAATTCCCTCTATCATTCTCATCCTACGATAGCCTTTTGATAGTAACCAGGTTGAGCTTCTGATAGAGGTGAAAAATTTTATCTATCATTCTCACCCAATGATAGCCTTTCGATAGTTCTTCAGAAAGAGATGAAAAATGCTATCTATCACTCTCATTGCATGATAGTTTTTCGATGGTGTATTTGCCGCATTTTTGATAAAGATGAAAAGTGCTGTCTATCATTCTGTATGAGTGAAAGATTTTTGATAGTGAACAGGCCGCATTCTTGAGAGACGTGAAAGATGCTATCTATCATTCTCATCATGTGATAGTCTTTTGATAGTGATCAGGCCGCAATTTTGATAGAGTTTTTTCTTTCACTCTTTCACTGCCACATTTTGATAGGTTTCTGATAGGTCAGATATATCGGATTGATAGGTATCTGATAGAATGGGATGTCAACTACTATCACTTAAGGATGTTTCATCCATGTTGATAGACTTTTGATAGCATGCAAAACCAAGTGATAGGTTCCCGATAGATGAGTTTTGTCATGTGATAGTTATCTGATAGGTGCCTCATAGTTGTCTGATAGTGTGCCACTTGAGGGCAAACTGGGCCACGGAGGAGGAACCCTTTGATAGGGAACTGATAGGAAACCGATAGTGGGTATGTTCATCTATCACTGAGATAGTGTGCAGTGATAGTGTATTTTTCTCAGTGAGCGATAGCGCAAGGAGGCATAAACAAAAGTGGTCGTATATTCATTCCGCCCATGACGCATTCGCACGTTTTGATGATCCTATCATAACTCAGCGATAAACAGCATGTTTGCAGATGGTTGTGCCACTCCCTTTTTCGTAGCCGCGTTTTACTTCGGTAAAGTGGCTTCGGGACTGACTCTCACAAACCCCAGACTTCCTGCCATCGACAAACTACAATCGACCTGGCCGAAGGTAATAACTCGCATTGCACTGACACTACCGGTTGAAGGTTTGGGATTCATCAGCTCCGGTGGAAGTCCATTGACCGGTAAAATACAAATCAACTTCATCAGCATTGATTCACAAAATGTGTGTGTGCGCGCGCGCGCTTTGTACAATTATTATCTATAAATACAAGTAGCTTCTTTCATCATGATGATCGAGGAACGCTACAACCAGCGCTTAGCATCAGTAGTATCGTAGCAAATGGATTTCAGCAGGTATGTAAGGCCCGTTACGTGAAATGCCACTGCTTCCAGTACAAGACTGCCACGGAACTTAGTCGTATCCATAATACAATCGTAAGCATTCATGCAACAAAAATGTCATCTGAATGGATCGACATCCATTTTGCGGACTAGCAGACAAACACCAAACCTCAACGCCAGTGAAATTTAGATTTAGGAGGACGATATTTTTATTTATTAATTTTTTCCCCGAAGGTGACCACAAGGCTTTTTTTTTCCTTCGCATACTCTGAACCAACCATGAACTGCGACAAATTATTACACGAGAGCTTATTATATTTTCAATATCTAGATGCTCCTTCTGCGTAGACCACTGTTTTCTGAGCTCAATACCTACCTTCGTGCTTCCCCCAGGAAAGGCTAATTTATCGAATATTGGAGCCGGTAGGGCAATACAGCGTAAAATAATCATCAATAACCAAAAGTAATTAGTAAAATTCAAAAGCAACCAGTAATTTTGAATCAGTAAAATTCAATCGGGCAATACAGTATAAAATAACTATCAGTAACCAAAATTCGCAGTCGGGCAATCTATATAACTAAATTTACAGGTGATTTCTGTCTGTTTGTCCTTCAATCACGCCAAAACGGCTCAATGGATCGAACCCATCTCGCGTATTTGAATGTTTCTATGACCAGGGAAGGACATAGGGGGATTCACCCCCGGATCCGATGGATAGGGGTGGGGGTTTATAGGGAAGCCGAAACATAAAAAATTAAATTCTCGAAAACGGCTCAATAGATCGAACCCATCTCGTGTATTTAGATGTTTCAGTGACCGGGGAAGGACATAGGGGGATTCACTCCCGGATCTGATGAATAGGGGTGGGGGTTTATAGGGAAGCCGAAACATGAAAAAATTAAATTCTCGAAAACAGCTTAATGGATCGAACCCATCTCGCGTATTTAAATGTTTCTATGACCAGGGAAGGACATAAGGAGGTTTACTTCCCGATCCGATGGATAGGGGTGGGGGTTTATGATCCATCACGCAAAAACGGCTGAATGGATCAAAGCCATCTCCCGTATTCAGATGGCTGGTTCCTACCTATGATAATTACCTTTTTGTCTTTAACATTATAACAGTTTCTAAAGGGACATGTAAGAGATATAATCTGTAAAGCGAGAGGTAACAAAGTCAGATGGACCCACCCCGAGTTCTACCCGTCAGCGACGGGCAACACAGCTAGTACAGTATAAAATAACCATCAGTAACCAAAATTCGTAGTCGGGCAATACAGTATAAAATACCATCAGTAACCAAAAGTAACCAGTAATTCTGAATCAGTAAAATTCAAAAGTAACCAACTTCTTCAAATGAAATATCACACAATCAACTCGATATCATAAAGCCATGCGCGATTATGATCAGTTTCTCGCTAGCAATAATATCTGGTCTGGATCGCTGGATGTATATACATTTTCATTCACAATCATTTTAACGAAGCTAAAATTCAGGGCCTGACCGTGGTCGAACGGCTGGACGTGAAATGCTCCAGGTGGTCTAAAAAAATCAGCAAGTTCGGGATCAATTTAAAAACGCAGCAAATTATTACAAAACGGTTTACTGTTTACCTGTAGGTTCCCCTTCTGCGTAGATCGCCGTTTTCTGTGGTCAATACCACAGAATATCACCTCTGCTCCGCCCAGGAAAGCCCTAAATCGAGTACTGGATCCGGCCGGGCAATTGCAGTTTCATAAATATGCGGAGGATTCAAGAATTTCATCGTTAGGTAATTATTTGTTGTTATTCATGAAACATAACGTTTGACAAAGTTGAACAGTACCTATCAACAAAATCCAAAATAACCATCATTCTTCCAAATAAATAATATAAGGCAAAATCCAACTCGATTTCGTACAGCCATGTGTGATTATAATAGGTGTTCCCCATATAACAACAATATCTGGGCTGGATGTATGCCGTTTCAGTCACTATCATGTTCACCAAACTTTTCAGTGCAAATTTCAGTGTCTGTGAACGAACGGCTGGATCCATAAGTTACTGCACACCTGAAAACGTTGAAAATGCATAACCTATTGAGTTTTCCAGCTACGGCGTTCAGGAAACGTCAACACCTATTTGTAACCCTTTAGAGAATTTTGGTTCATGTTGAGTAAGGGAAAAACGTAGTACGACGTGCGGACAGAAAGTTTTTCCGTTTTCTCGAATTCTACTTACCTTGAAACGGAAACCACAAACATTTATGAAGGGAGGAAGGGGAGGGGGGATTCGATTGTTTTATTTTCACTTTTTCATACGGCATCCCAAAGGTTCATTATTGAAAATAATAAACCAAAACGCTAAAAATATATATACCCTTCTACTAAACGTTTTTGAGCTACGGCGTTCTGAAAATGTCAACCCCTATTGTTCAGCCATTTTGTACAGTCTCTGACGCACAGTAACGCCCAGCTTCATCCGAATTTCATTAATTTTGGTTCATGGTAACTGATGAAAGTCAGCGCACGTTGTACAAGAAATTTTTTTTACTCAATTTTCTGATTCTACGTATCTTGACACGGTAACCATCAAAACAAAATGGGGGGGGGGGGGGGAGGGGGTTAAAAGTTTTGTCATGCTCGATTCTAAACCAAGAGCGTTTGCACGAAAGCGTTAAAATATCTTCATTTTAGAAAGGGTGTTTTAGTTTTATAAATTAATGTAGAAACGAGAGAATCTGTCGGAATGAATGGAAAATAAGATGTTAGTAAATCGAAGGTGTACGGAAGTTTAGAAGAGCTGGAAATGTCAATGCGTGCGCGAAGATGGAGCGGACTGGGTTCGCAGGTGTGCACAAAGGGTTCGAAAGGTCAGTCAGAAGTGGATGCTGGAGAAATGGAGAAGAGGCGATGGTGGGGAAGGAGTTGCGGAGGGAAGGGAAGAGGCAGCGAGGACCCGAGATGAGATTCGAGAGATGCGAGGGATGCTGGATGCCGGGGTGGGGGTTCGCTGGACCAAAGAACCGGCTTCTTGCGGATCACGTAGGAACAGGAGCTCAGGAACCGGCAGGAGCTTCCACTCAACAGGATTTGAGGTCCGCGTTCGAGCGCCAGCCGCTCGGTCCCTCCGAGAATCCCACTTCCTAGCTCTTCACAAAGAAAATAAATTAATGTCAATGGACAATTATCATGAATTTCGTTTGCATTCTTTCTAAATAGTTGACGTTGTGCGATACACGATAACATGGCTGAATCTGGAGGATATGCCTCCTTCAGACTTCAAAAAAGAGGTGGACAAAAATCAACAAAGAAACTTTTCCCCCAACTTTTCCAATGCGTATACAGAAAGATGATTATGAAATCAGGACCAAAAGTGTTATTTGTGGATACATAAAATTGCCCGTTTCAAGTCGGCATTATCCTCTCACAATTTCTTACAATATATTGGTAATTAAATCACACAGTCGTCGAAATGTCCTACCTATTCGTAACTAGATAAGATGGATTTTTATGAGTGAAGCACTGTGGGCAGTGCTGTGGTTGCGCCCCTTCGGCCACCCCCACGACTTGTGATGAACTTGCAACATTAAATCAAATTAGAAAGAAGTACACTTTGGTTTATGATTTTCAATAACAAATCTTTGGAATCGATCATGAAAAAAAAAGAAAAAAATAACGCAACACCTCAAAATATGATGGCTTTTATTAATATTACCATACCTTCCGGAGGAGTCCGTCGTCACCAACTGGTTGAGTACTGGAGGCGAGTGATGATGTCCTTATATCGAAAGCGCTCGCTCCAGTACTCAACCAGCTGGTGACGACGGACTCCTCCGGAAGGTATGGTAATATTACTCCTTTCACCAGCAGAACTAACCCTTTAGATTTAATAATATGATGGCTTTTGTTTCAAGGTACGTAGAATCTGAAAATGGAATAAAAAAATGTCTGCCCATCCGCCGTACATCGCACTTTCCACAGTTACGAAGAACCTACAATGAAATGCGGTTCGTGGCTCCCATTTGGGGTCTAGTTGGTCCGCGAAGCTCAGCGTTATCTCTCCAAGGGGTGAAAAATAGGGGTTAACATTTTCAGAACGCCGTAGCTCGAAAAATTTCAATAGAAGGTTATTTTTGGTTTATTATTTTCAATAATGAACCTTTGGAAGCTAGCATGGCAAAAAAAATTGAAACGCGCAGAAAATGATGGTTTACGTTTCAAGGTAAGTGGAATCCGAAAATGCAATAAAAAAATTCTGTCTGCCCGCCGTACGCCGCTCTTAGCATTCCTAGTTACCATGGACCAAAATTAATGAAATTTGGTTTGCAGGTCCCGTTTGGGGTCTAGTTTGTCCTCGAAGCTCGGCGTTACTGTCTGTCATCTCTAAGGGGTGAAAAATAGGGGTTGCAATTTTCAGAACGCCGTAGCTCGAAAACCTTCAATGGAAGGGTATGGTTTTTTTTCGTTTTTAAACTCATCTTGAACAACTAAAGAATTTGTTGAGACCACTCGGAGCATTGTACGACCAGCCGTTCATTTGCACCGAACAGCTTTGTCAACATGATCGTGAATCAAACGGCATAAATCCGGCCCAGATATAATATCATTGCTAGGGAGCACCTGATCATAATCACGGATGGCGGTATGAAGTCGAGCTGGTTGTTCTGTCATATTATTTCATTTGAAAAATGATGGATCTTTTGGATTTTGTTGATAGATACTTTTCCAACTTGAACAAACGTTGAAGTATCACTGGGCAAATTATTGCACAACGGTAAATTACTACACAACGGTAAATGATTACACAACGGTTTATTACAATATCTACGTAGAAGGGGCACCTATACGGGTAAATTATTACTCAACGGTTCATTATTTGCCTTATGCTTCATAAATAACTACAAATAATTTAATGATTGATTAATGAATCCCGCGCATTTGTATGAAACTTTAATTCCGGGGCCGGCTCCAGTACTCGATTTAGGGCTTTCCTGGGAGGAGCTCGAGGGTATTGACCACAGAAAACAGTGATCTACGCAGAAGGGGCATCTGTACAGATAAATAATAAACCTTTGTGTAATAATTTGCAGCGTTTTTTAAACGTTTTAAAATTGATCCCGAACTCGAGGATTTCTTAGAACAATGATGAGAGATCAATGAGAATAATGATGATACGGTATACATCCAGCCCGTAATACACTACTCGCTGTGTTGAATGGAGAGAACTGGTTGCCGTTAGCTACATTTTGTCAAGCTGCATGGGGATATAGAGCGGAGTTGATTCAGTATTTCAACTGGGATCATCCCTGATAATACTTACCCGTGTAATTTATGTATTATAATGCCAGCAATAAAACAACGTGTATCAATGTACAAAAATGTATTATTAACCTAACAGCAAGTAAAAAGGCGCGAACTCTGGCAGACGGGCATAGCCCATTGTCTACATTCATGTATATTCTGTACTGATTATACCTGCCTATCGTAGTTCAAATAAATGCATGTTCTTCTTCTTCTTCTATACATCCAGCCCATATTATATCATTGCTATGGCATAATCACGCATGGCTGCATGAAATCGAGTAGGAAGTTCTGTGATATGATTTCATTTATGAATAAAGATGGTTAGTTTAGATTTTTTGGCAGATCACTCGAACAAACTTATGCTTCATGAATAACAAAAAATAATTATTAATGATATAATTCTTTAATCGACCTCATATTTATGAAACTGCAACTGTCCTGCCGGCACCAGTACTCGATTTAGGGCTTTCCTGGGGGAAGCACGAGGGTAGGTATTGACCACAGAAAACAATGATCTACGCAGAAGAGGCATATACAAGGTCAAATAATAAATCGTTGCGTAATAATCTGCAGCGTTTCTAATTTTAAATTATCACTCAGAGAGACACTGGAGTCGTGGATATAAGATTTTGATTCGGGTAACTTTGTACATACCTACGGCAATGGAAATGGTAACCGCTGTAACCATGCGCAAACCACCACCAAGTACACAAGTATTTATTCTTCTCTTAAACAACTTCAAAGCAGATTTGGTTAATCGTTATCGCGTCACAAAATAAAAATGTTGACTTTAGATCTCAAGTTTTGAATCTGTTGCTTTTTAATAGCCGAAAAGGATCACATTTTAAAGAAGTAGACACCCGAAATCTGTATCAATTGAAATTTATACTACACATGGAATAGGTATTTATGTAGTTTTAATATTGTGTGGTGGGGAGGGGAGAGGGCACCAATGATGTGGAACCTCTGCAAGACACCTAATAATATAAATATTTTTATAAGCCCGAATACGGTAGGTCGTGAGTGGCCACAGTATTCTATAATCGCCTTGCAAATGAAGGCACATGAAGAACGACGGGTGGCAGTGAGTCAGAACTCAATTAGTTAATTCATTTGCTTATATAAGACTTTTTCTGGTCTTTTTTTCAACATGCTAATTTTACTGGTATCCACCGAACGAGGTTTCCTTCTCGACTATACCCTCGACAAGGATCCAATTTTGGTTTATTATTCTCTGAATAATACACCTATGTAATCGCTCAGCAAAAAATTTTTATAACCCCCCTCAAACTTTTTTCTTTTCCGTTTCAAGGTGCGTAGATTCAAAAAACGCTGCAAAGTCCTTGTCACATGGGGTTTATTATTCTACAGAAATGTTGGCTGTACATTTATTGTTTGTTTCATGTGAAATAATTGAAATAGCTATTTCTGATGGTTTCCACCAATTTTGGCCCCCAAAACACAAATTAGGTAGGTACGATTTTTTTTTTTTTTTCAAATTATCTTTGATCATTGGTAGTGCCATCATTTAATCGTCTTGATCCACGTGTTGACACTTTTTCTAGTGTTATTCTACAAATTGATGGTGATTTCGCAGGTATTTGACTCATAAAAAATCAATTTTGGGAGCTGAACATCTGGTACAACCTCAATTTTCCACTCCTTGGCCAAAATCGACTTCATATTCGATCTTCTCGTCCCCAAAAACATGGAAAACGATACCTCAAAAGCTCATGTTACCAAAATGTTGCTAAAACGCAAAAAGTACCTATTTTCACACACATTTTCACTCATAACACCCCTGGGTATAATCCGATCGGGCTGAAAAGTTTCGGGACACAACTAGGGCCCAAATGGAGCATTTGTGCGAAAGAACGACTTTTTTAGATCGAAAATGAAGCCTGTACACGTGATACGGTGGACGGCGGACGGCGGACGGACATTGCATTTTTTGAATCTACACACCTTGAAACGGAAAAGAAAAAAGTTTGAGGGGGTGTTATAAAAATTTTTTGCTGAGCGATTACATAGGTGTATTATTCACAGAATAATAAACCAAAATGCAATGTCCGTCCGCCGTCCGCCGTCCGCCGTATCACGTGTACAGGCTTCATTTTCGGTCTAAAAAAGTCGTTCTTTCGCACACATGCTCTATTTGGGCCCTAGTTGTGTCCCGAAACTTTTCAGCCCGATCGGAATATACCCAGGGGTGTTGTGAGTGAAAATGTGTGTAAAAATAGGTACTTTTCGCGTTTTAGTGACATGTTGGTAACATGAGCTTTTGAGGTATCGTTTTCCATGTTTTTGGGGACGAGAAGATCGAATATGAGGTCGGTTTTGGCCAAGGAGTGGAAAATTGAGGTTGTACCATATGTTCAGCTCCCAAAATTGATTTTGTATGAGTCAAAAACCTGCGAAATCGTCTGAAATCACCATCAGTTTGTAGAATAACACTAGAAAAAGTGTCAACACGTGGATCAAGACGATTAAATGGCACTACCAATGATCAAAGTTAATTTGAAAAAAAAAAAAAAAAAAAAAAAAAGATCATACCTACCCAATTTGTGTTTGGGGGCCAAAATTGGTGGAAACCATCAGAAATAGCTATTTCAATTATTTCACATGAAACAAACAATAAATGTACAGCCAACATTTCTGTAGAATAATAAACCCCATGTGACAAGGACTTTGCAGCGTTTTTTTTTTACATGCAAAACAACATCATGAAACTTCAGCCCACGCCCAAATAGAAAGAGATAAGATCCCAAACAAGCTGGACGTCCTGGAAAATCAATATAAACCTCGATTTTCACTATTAAACTTTTGGCACTTCATAAGAATTAGGAACAGTTTTTACTAATGAAACTCCAAAACATTTTGGAAGGTTCCACATAGGATTACGAACCAGTGACAAGTACGAGTACAATAAATATACCTACGTATTGGATATGAATTAATTCCAGTAATTTGAATGGGGCCAAATTGGGGTCTAATGATTACAGCGCTTTGAAAATAGTTCAACAGTATCTTTACGATTTATAAATGATAGTAAATGATGTAAGTTGTAGTACGAGTACAATGTTATGTAACGATGATGATACTCGTATATATTGAATTCCACGGACACTCTTTCACCTAAGCACTCTCCAACTTCATCATACAAACATCTACCTAATGACGCCGCCCACAAATATTAAAAATTCGCTATTTGCTACTAAAAGACAGGGAATCTTGAGTGGAGTTACAAAACATCACGAAAAACGTCTGAAATTCGACGCCCAAACCCACAGTAGTTCAAGTTCAAGATAATATCCTCAGTGTATTGAAGCTCAACTCACCTCGTAAAAAACACTGATATCATCCCGCGTTTCCCTAAAATCTAGAACGTGGAATCGGCAGTGACTTAGTTCCAACTTGAGTAATATAATTACTAAGTAGGTAGGGAATCTAAAACTCTATTGAGCTTCTACCAACAAATAAAAAATTTCATTCATTCAACTCGATTGTCATAATAAACACTCAAATGCAATAGTGTGTTCCATCTCTGCCCATTTTGTTAAGGCTGATCAGAATGCATACTTCATTCACCCTGGCCACTCGCTTGCGATACTCATATCAGTTAGTTAGCTCTTCAGATAAATATTATTGTTCAATGACCTGAGTATCGCAGGCGAGTGGTAGTCAGGGTGAAGTATGCATCCTGATCATAGTGTGCAGTGGTTCAGGAAGAGATGGAACAAACGGAAGTGCAGTTTGACTAGGTATACATAATATATGTATTTATATAATTACCCGTACATGCGTTAATGATAACTATGGATTACATTGGAGAAAGCTATATTGTACATCATTTTCACGACTCTCCTCACTAAAGTTGAGTATTCGTAAGATATTGCTGTGACACCGCCAAACTCTCCTGGTATTTATTTGTTTATAGTCTGTGGCCATATCGGACACAGACGGTACAGTATATCGGAGGATTCATCGCGTAACGTAGTAGGTAATCCCAGAGAATCTGTCTCTGGGATCACCAAGTCAAGGTCTTCAGTTCAGGTCTCCGAGTAAAAGGCTCAACTTCCTGTTAGAGATTCGGTCTGAGTTGCGGGCCCAGTGAAATTCGGCAAGTGTCTAATTGAACGCGGCCGATAACGACTGGACCCTCCTGAACTCGCCGCGGTCCGACCCCTCGTCACATCGAGGCATTCGTCCAGAAAACATGCATTAAACATTTCCTTGGGTCTTTGTGATGACCGGCCTCACTTTACTTCCACACCCGGACTCGAAATATAATTCCCGGCGATTGCACGAGTTGTCATCAAGACACCAAAGTACTCCCCACATCACATCAAATACAACAAAAACAGCACGCACAGGATGGCGCCAAAATTTTTCTGGAGTCGCGTTTCACCTGTGCCAATCCTAGACATACACTCTTATTCGAATGTAGATATTAGGTCGAAGATAACAGCAATGTACTGCCAAAAATGCACTACCAAAACTGCACTGCCAAAACTGTATTTAAACGTTGAAAAGCGATTACGTAATTCTTGTTTTAGTTCGAAGAAACTGTGTCACCATACCATACAACCACGGGGAAATTTAAAAATAAAGCATTAACAAACAGCACACAGCTCTATAGCAGCTGCAACTTGATGGCTCAGTGGTAAGTGCTAAAGCCTGATTTCAGAATCCTAGCTTCTGAATCTTCAAAACAGTACGACACTACAACGACATATAGGTATGTCCTCCAATTCCCTGGTCCTACCTGATTTATATACCCATCTATAACGTTCTTCAAGGATTTTTAATCATGAATCGTTGTTTAAAAGGATAAGGAGCCACGAACCTCGGTACCTAATATTGTAGAATTCACATTCAAAGGCAGAAGAAGCGGGTGAGGGTAAGAAAGTAAGCAGAGGCATCTAGCGGAGGGTGGATGAAACTCCGTTGCAAAGGGTGATTCACCCTCTCGTTAGATATCGCCGCATGTCATTGTTGCCATATTGAATTTTACGTCGTACAATCATGTTTTGCGAGAAGTTAGGTTTAAAGTAAAATTCATTACGTATCAAACAATTTAATAGAGCTCTAGTACCTAACCGATGTTATCAATTATTTCTATGGTTAAAACTTAATTAAAAATGCAGTGTCATTTCTATAATCAAGGTTTTATTGAATTCCTATTTCTGACGAAATAATTATAGAGACGGGTGGGAAACATTCGACAGTTTTTGTAAGATAATTTTTGCAATTCTCGTAGGTAGGTGCCTTTTCTAAAAAATTGCTCATGTTCATTCTTCACTCCACTACAAGATCACACCGCAAGTTATGTAGGTAAAAAATGCTAACTTTTCGCAATTAAAAATTGTAGAATGCTGTAAAATTCGTTGGCGGACAGACAGGCCACGGAACCAATTTGTTAGACGGGCCAGAAACACAAAATACAATAAATTGGAATACCGAGTTCCACGTTAAGAGCTTGAGGTGGGGTTCACTAGTTTTATAACAACGGCGCAGTGATAAATGATACAATCCAGGTATAACAATACGTTCATCTATACGAGACGTACGACTATATACCAACTAATCGACTGGTTCCATAAAACATCATTTTCATGAGATGGAAAAATAAATATTTTAAACTGAACTAATTATTTCCTTCTTTCCTTTTACGAAGGTCAAGGAAATTACAGTAATTTACCACAAGTTAGTCACAGCCCAACCTAGAATTGACTTTTCAAACCCCGAACATTTGGGCTCCTGCGATCGCTAATACCCAGTTCTTTTTTTCATCTCCCACTTTTTACTAAAAGAATCTCCGCTAGAAGCGTTTTAACCATTAGCCCGTGAAGTTAAGTACAAAAACCCCTATTCAACGGGGGGAAAAAATTGTCCCGGGTCGCGAAACATTAAAGAAATGAGTAATGCTTTTATAATTAGGGTTCTGGTTGTAGAGAGCTTAATGTCGGGAACTAGCGGTATTGTGTTCAAATAGAACACCATGTCACGTAAGTGTGGAAACACAACGATTGTTTGTTTCTACAATTTTTTCCGTTGTCTTTTCTTTGTTTCTTACAACCTGAAGTTTTTAGAGCTGCGTAAAAATTCCTTGGACTGTAACGGTCGTGAATGAGATAGCGATAAAGTTCATTCATAATTCTTGGAGATCAAAGGAGAATAATTATTGTGTTTACGGCAGTGAGTCATTGAAGTAGTTATTCAGGAAGCTGGTAGACATTACCGTTTTTTTTTTTAATTGAGCAAGATTTGCAGTAGCACGAGTTGGAGCACGTATCTACATCTTATATGTAGCTTTTCCAAGTTAAAATAAACATTTTCCAAATAGATTGAAACATTTTACAAATTGAAATAAACATTTTCCAAATAGATTGAAACATTTTCCAAATAGAAATAAACATCACGTGTCTTCCACCTTACTCCCCTATGCTCAATCCGGCAGAACATGCTTTCTCTAAAATAAAATACGTAGTTCGGGGCCTCCTCAGCCAAGTAAGAGACCACTCATTGGATGAAGCAATCACGAAAGGTGTTGCTGCCATCACATCTTCAGACTGCAGCAACTACGTCATGAACACTTTCCTCCTTCTGCCAAAGGCAGCTGCAGGTCTACCTCTTCACTGATTATGGAGCGTTATGTTTATAACATCATCACATGATGCCCTAGTACCTACCTAGTTTTGTAATCGATTGTTCGTTAATTTTTCTTTTTTCTGGCGATTTTTCGGAACGTACTATACGATTAATGTTTATTTCTATTTGGAAAATGTTTCAATCTATTTGGAAAATGTTTATTTCAATTTGTAAAATGTTTCAATCTATTTGGAAAATGTTTACTTTAATTTGGAAAACGTTACATTCAATTTGGAAAAATGCTTATTTTCATTTGGAAAAGCTATAGAACGACTCACTTCTCATTTCTCCACAATGTACTACGCCATTTTAAGCATATAAAACATGCTGGATAGAGTAAGAGTATAAATTGAATCCAAATCACAGGTTTGAATCAAATTCTGAACTAGCAGAATTTCTGAGGAACTATCTCGAGAAGCACAGAGAACGAAGGTATAAATCGGAAAATTTAGACAACGTAGGGCAACAACCAAAATTAATAAACAGCTCTCAAAACGTAGGTACTAAATTAAAGGCGGCATGGAAAACGTATGGCAAGTTAGTAGGTAGTTAGTTACTGGTATCGTTGAGGGCTAGTAGGTACGGGTGAGTAGATGTTCACACACAACTCGGGATAGCCGGGCACGACATGTCACGGATACAGAAAATCTATTCAAACTTGAAAATGTTTGATAAAAGAGGCAAATCTGTTGTAACTGTCAATCGCATTTGATTGCTCCGATGTATAGATTCGTTGTTCCACAAACACTCGAAGTCACTGTACAACTCCACGAACTTGAATGTATCGTTTTTGGACCACTTGATTGCAAGCAAAAATCTTGTTACCTAATCAAAATTTAGTGTAACCTAGTAAACAGCCCTCCTAGCAAGGCCTCTACTCCCCAGGTTAGTTCACTAGTACAAGTGATCAGACGAGGCGAGTACCGGCACGCCACCTACTAGCACCCCCCCCCCATATTACCCTTTCTTCATGCCCGTGTGAACTCAGTAAACTCGGTGGATCAGCCATTTGCCAGGATGCAACGTTAAACTGGCATTTTCATAAGAAAAACAATAATTCAGCCCTTCTTGCAACGTTTAGATTAGCGTGGAGTATAGATCGCACTTCAGAGAGAATTGTATGGAAAAGAAATAAGGGAGTTTACCAGATTCCAACCTGGAACGATGAATAAAATTTAAACAGAACAGAAACAAGCCCATTTTGGTTTATTATTTTCAATAATGAACCTTTGGAATCGAGCATGGAAAAAAAATTTAACCCCCCCCCCCCCCCCTCAAAATTTGGTGGTTTCCGTTTTTTATAATGGCAATTGATATATTTTTCCCAGTGGGTGTTTTTTGCAGTTTCGCTGTTTTGCTTCCACACTACCGAAGGTAGGGAAGCCTTGGAATCGTGACTGAGTAAAAAAAAATGTATGTCCACCAAAATGAAAATTTCCGCTACCATTTTCCGTTTCAGACATCGAGGAACATTTTTGGTTCCGTGTCTGTCTGTGGTAATTCCATGTAACGCCCATAACTACCCGAAATAATGGTCGAAATGGGCTGAAATTCGGAGGGTAGGTGTTGGTTGGGTCACAGATGGTTCTATACCAAATCATTGAAAAATTACGGTATCTTTCGTCCACGCATGCGCCAACATGAAATAATTTAAACGCCCACAACTACGTTATATATCGCTGAAATTAGTTCAAAGGGAGGGTCGATCAGCAATAATACTTTGATAGTTCCAAATGAATTTCATTGGGATCGTAATGTATCTTTCGTCTGCGCATGCGCGAACATGAAATGTTAACCATTTTCTTGTAACGCTTCCTACTACGCGAAAAATAACCGTAGAGCTGAAATTTTGAGGGTACCCTGGGTTGGATCGCAGATGGACCTGCATCAAAACGAACTTACCGAACTGTTCTATACGTTCATGAGATTCAAGTGAGGAAGCTATATACTGCCTACTCGAATTGGCAGACGGTTTTTGCGTTGCAATAAGAAGAAACAATACAGTACTGTATTAACAAAGACCACTACCAAAGCGGAAAAATTCATAGGTATTTATGAAACTGCAAGTAAGGATTGTTTACCGATCTCGACGATCTATGTTTCTACGATATACCAATGATACGATCGGTTATCTCAACATCGGTTTTCGCTCAGCACAAGGAATCGGATTCTTACTATTTCTACTCAAAAATTTTGATTTAGAAATGAATAAGGATTCGATCATTCCAATTACACGCAACATACTTGTAACGATGCCATCTTTTGACGCCATGTTGACGCGTTGGAACACGTTTGTTGGAACACAAACTGTTTGACCATAATGTTGTATATTTCGTTACTTTGTACAAAAACTTACTTTTTCTACAGTTTTCTAATAACTTGGCGCAAAACGCTGCTTCCCTTACGACTAGCTTTCCAACATTGGTATTGCTTTTGGGTTGGAGGTCAGTCGCAATTTTGCGTGATGCTTTTCTACCCGGAAAAAACCACTGAAATGTGGATATGCGAACTGAACTACTTCCAATCAACGGCACCTAAACATTATATATATCCATGATTCAACATTTCTTTGCGAATATCGGAGAAACTAAGTTATGAGTGAGTACCTCCCTTACCTCTCTTGGTACATACCTACTTTATGTTACTATTAAAGATGGTTTAGTATTTTATTATGTTTCGCCAGCTTCAACAACAAAATCTGTTCATCGTAAAAGCAATTTAAATGAAATTATGATTAAATTGTTAACCTAGGTACATCCAAGACAAAAAGTTTTTAAACTCAAATGCCCGAGTGCAAAAGAATTGACTTGATTTTCGTGAATGGTTCGACGAAACTGCAAATATTTTTTACCCGTGGAAGCAAGAACTCATTGGAAATCATATTTGAATCCCATGGAGACGACGACGAATGAATTCAGGAGAATGGAATTCATGTAGCGGAACTACTGAAAAATGCTGATTTTAGTGGTAACTAGTGCTCTATTTTTTGATTTGTCTTCCCGTGAACTTTTTTTACGCCCCTCAAACAGATAACAAATCAGACTACGTAATGAAGCATCGAGTCCTGCAAGTACGCTCTGAATGCCAGAGAACTCACTGAGGAAGTTCCGAGATCGTTGAAACGTCAAAAAGGAGATCGCCAGGACTCGTTTCTCAGCTAATTAACGAGGATCCCGAAGGAGCTGACAATAAAACGTCGCCAATGGCAAAGGGCTTTCGCCGCGACGTGATCCGACTGTCAGTCGGCGAGCTCTCTAATTGGAAATAGACAACTTCCCGACCCTCCCATCACCACCTTCACGTTCTTCCTCGATATTATAATTATAGTAAACAACTGGAAATGACGTTATAAGTGGATTTAGGCTCGTTTTATACAGACTTCCTATATTTAGGTTCCTCGACGAAGTTTTTATGCAACTCAACGGGCGATGGGAATGATTTCGGCGCATCATTCTTATTGCGCGCCGTCTGCCAAGTCCAAGTCGCAGGTTCCTCATCTCGTTTCGTCGCTTCCAAAGCAGTTTTTTCTTTGCGTTATGAGTTTTTATAACAAATCTAGTTGGAACACGTTACTCCTTTCAGCTTTTTTAAATGGAGCAGCTGAAAGAAAAAACTAACGCATAGATTTTTCTTCGTCGACGGGATCTCTTTTCTAAATACAATTAGACGAACTTCATTCGTTGAAACTGACAAACTGTATAGAATTTTTCAGGATAAGTGCTAAGAAAACCATCTACAATAATATAGAAAGGGGAGGGGATACCAAGGCAAAAAGATATCACTACAATACAGAACAAAACATGAAATTTTCAATTTGAAAATTGCTCAAATTTGGAATATATTCCGTGAAATTAAGAAAAATAAGAAAATGGTAGATCCAGAATTATCTAACAAAAAATATTTCATAAATAAACATGAAATCGTTGAATTATGGATGTTGACGGTAATAAAAAGGGGACAGTTTTCAATATTATCGCAGGTATACGTAGGAGGTATATTACTTCGAAATTTCGCTTATTGTCACGCTGCATAGATTATGAATTGAAATTGAAGGAGGACGAAAATGGAAAAGAACAGGGATTCATCTCATTTAAATTGTACCTTGGAAGGTGGGAAGAAGTTTCGGGAGTTGTCTCAGTCAAGCGTAATTTAGTTTGCCATTTCTATAATCAAATATAACACAATAATAGTATAATTTCTTAGCTGTGAGCCATCCCCTCCCCAGAGCCTGGCGACTGCAGTTGCTCAACTATAGTCGCTCGAGCAGTAGAGCGATCAGCCGCCACTGGTCAGGAGCCGCCGCCGCCGAGTCGAGTCACGGAACCAAGTACATTTGAAATAAGGAGCAGCCTATCGCACTCAGTCGCGCCACCGGCCGAACCTTTTACTCCTGAGACCATTGCATGCAGCATAGAAAATATAGTTGGCGAAGTTACGACAAACCCCACCCTATGTGCAGGGGCTTGGGGCCAAGTTACGGCATCCATAAGTTTTCTATACAGCGTAAGGAGTACCGTAAACCTAGTTTGTGATTCGAAAAAACTCTATATGGAAAAAGATGAACAGCTGTCAAATCATATTACAGTTTACCACGTACCTGTAATCGAGGTAAAGCACAAAAAATCAAGTTTTAGAAAGTGTTAAGTCAAATCTTAGACGATTTTCTCAGTTTAGAAAGATCGTGAGTTGAGAGTTCAGTCAAGGCAATGCTGGATGGTTGTAATGCAGGTATGCTTCTCTTCCGTATGTGTCTCTCTAGGTTTGTATTTCAGTTGTGAAGGGTTAATCCTTCTTTGAAGTATCACTCATTCTTTCTCCGTATTACACATTTTACGCTCAAGTCACTACAACTTCCGTTGTGACTTACGCACCACTTAAGACTCAAGTATGCACTTTCGGTAATCGACCATTAGCATCTTACGTTTACTCGCTACTACAGGGACCTGTGTACTCTGAGATACGTATTGTACAGTTGCGCTAACTCCCTAATAGAGAGTTGTCGCTACCATTTTCCGAAAAACGCGGACATGTTTTGAAGTGACGTTAACGTAATAATTTGTCAATGATACCTATATAATTTGTCTGTCAAGTTAACCTCTTTATTCTCATACTAGCTCGTAACATAATCATTCAGTAACAGTAATTATTATTCCATTTTGATGGTTTTCTATGAGTTTTGAAGAATTTCTGGAAGAGCAATCGTGCTCTTTTACTGTAAACCATACGCGCGGCACGGTGAGACCTTGGGTCCTTTGTATAATTTTACATACCCGCAATACTTGCTAATATTATAAGGCACTCACTTACCGTGCTCATGGCTGTCGGATGGCAATGCTAGATGAATAGGTACACGAACCACATGAAGTTCATGCTTCTAAATATATAACTAAAGAGAACGCAAACGACGGAAACCCTTCCCGAGGCCCGGCTCTTCCTGTCTTTCTACAAAATTCGGGGTGACGTGAGAGCGTAGCCATGGAGATGGAATTTGGTTATCCGTGAAGAAGTTTACTTATCGACGTACGTAGCTACGTACGTAGCTTTGAGATCGCGGCACGCATCTTTCCAATAGTTACGTGGTGTTGGACAACGCAAGTCTCGAAAACGCTAAAACTTACGTCTCCCGATCGTCAATTTCTGGTTGCAACAACTCTCTATTATCGAGAGGACGTTCACTTTTCGAACCTCCCGCTCCAGTAAACCCCTGAATCCCCGCGGTTGATCCCCTTTCTGACATCCGCAGTTCTGACACAGTAGGACGGATCTCCCTTCTCCACAGGATACATTAAAGCGTAAAGCACTTGATCCCTCACGCCACATCCCTAACGACCAGCCTGGCTCAGAACCGACCTCTATTACCAGAATGAGCACCTACCTGGATTCTGGGAGTCCTCTGTTTATCCGCTTATTAGAATGTGATTTGTGGCCACTCAAAAGGCCTCGCTCTGTTGTCTGATATGATCGCACTTAATGCCTCCCCCACTAGCGCCCAGCTCGAAAATCACTATGATTTCCCGTGATAATTGTCCTGTTCTTTTCGATTTCTTCTTTGTTTTTTTTCCCCCCCTTTCTCATCACCCGAAGATGAATCCTCTCGCCTGACGCCTGACTTTTTTCTTTCCAGTTTGTGGTACAGCATCCTATAGGAGGAGGAAGGAGAGTTTTGTCGAGGACTACATCCAATTTACATGTCGGCAGCTCCGCCGAAGATGATGGGTATCTGATAAGGCAACTCCGCCCACCTCGAGATCGGCTACCGTACTACGATCTTCCCACACCGATCAAACCGTTCCCTCCGGGCTTATCTCCCCCATACGCGATTTCCCCTTTGCAATAATAAAACGTTTGATAATTAATTACGCCCAGACTAGTAATTATGGTTAATTTTAGAACGCTGCGAACGAGATAAATTGACAAGAAACTGTTCTTCGCGTCCTACATCTTTATTTCCACACTCATCAATTAGTTCCGGGGCTGAACGGTTTTGATTCATACTCTTCAATTTCTATTTGCCCAATAATTGTTCAAATTATTATTCTCTTACAATACTGCCTAGCCAAACACTGGCACACCACAGCCCCTTGTCATTCTTGAAATGCAACCATAAATATAACAGAACTACGCAATTCATTAAAAATAATTGCTTTTGAAGAAATTATACTTTGTAAATTACCCATAAATACTGTCAGTTTTCCATTCATTTTTGTCAACTCTCAACCAACCGCATATTTGTCCACAAGTACTCGTACGTTCAAAGTATATTGAGTTCCGCACGGGATAAACCCAATGAAATCCAGTCCAGGATTATAAGGAGGACATTCAAAGTACTTATAACACAATAATATGTACCTTTTCTCGTATTTCAATGCTTTTACAGCAATGCCGTTCGACAATAATTAATTACGCCCGAATCAGCGATTGTGGTTAATTTTAGAACGCTGCGAACGAGAAAGACGACAAACTGTTCTTCAAGTGCAACATTCAGATCAAGATTAATCCTCAATTTTAGTTCTGAGGCTGAATTTGCGTATATAACTTAAATCACTTGCGGCGGAGTAGTGGAAATCCATAGCAAAAAACTACAGGATAAAAATAGAAATAGTCTGTTTCCACGTCAAAGTAACAAACTGTAGACCGGTTTCGGTTGTTATACCATCATCAGTACACGATAGTTTCTAGTTTTATCCTGTAGTTTTTTTTTGAATTTGCGAAGTTATATCTCTATACCTACTAGAATCTGTATTTGCAAACATTGTCTTTATATTTATTTACTACTTTATATTTATATATGTCTAATAGAAGGATTCATAAAATACACGCTAACAGAGGATTTTTTCTAATAAAAATAAATAAATAAAATTATAATAAAAAGTTGGTCGAGGAGAACGGTACAGCGATGGGAGAACGGATAGAGATTCGAGAACCTAATCCCGGATACTAGATAATCTTGGAGAAGCAATGCCGAGCTTGATAGTTTATTATTTAATAATTTATAGAGGATTGCGAGATCCGAGATGCCGCACTCTTTTCCAAGGAGGCCAATCGACATGCTTTCGACAAAAACTCATATTAGGTAATCTACAACAATTTCAATACGTGTATCTTATTTATCATATGTTTTTCAATATGGTCTGCTTTGCAAACTCAGGGACAGTAATAGCTTCCTCCTTCTCCTTCCTTAAAAAAAATGTCCATCACTTTTCTCTGTCATACCTCTTCAACTGAAGGTATTCGATCTAGAACATCGTTCCTGATAATAACTAGGTATGAAGACTACACCTACTCCATTATACCTCCATATAGTACCATAAGTCAAAATTCTATAGGTGCATAATAATTAGGACTTGATGTTAGTTGAAAAACTAATTTCGAACTCACGCAAGATAAATATAGGTATATTGATTTTTTTTTAGAGCAACTGGTCAAAGTTTCTGAATTTGTAACTTGAATTATTAATCTTCGAATTCTTATAGCATTATATATATCTGAGTCAAAATAAAATATAACCAGGTAACATCAAGATACCCAGGTATATTCTGGCAGACAAAGCGCCAAAATTAAAATACCTAAGTTTACCTACTAAACGTACTCATATTTGAGTATTAATAGACCTAAGTATACATAATTCGAACACATTAAGTAAAAACTGAACCCGAAAATGATATGTATAAAGTAACTAGGGTTCACTAAAAACTCACAATTTTTCAACGGAAATTGTAAGAGGAAAGGAGGAGACGGTCCTAACAGAGTACAGTTTGAAATACTGATACAAGCATGTATTAATGAAGCAGATAATGGCACAAGAACTGAAGAAGTAAAACACATATCGGCGACAAAACCAGTCGCTCTGCGCTGCCCACTGCTACCCAATAAGGAACCTGCAGCACGTGATCTCGGAGGTGTTATCCAATATGAGATAAGCAACACGCAATAACGATTTTTCCACTCGAGATCTGTCGCTATTTTTATGAGGTTCGGCCGATCGGCGCCGATGAACTGTACACGTGGGAAACCCGAATGACGCGACGGATATTTAATTCCGCACATTATTTCAACTCTACGAAACAAGGGTGAACAGTTTATGTTTATGTTTGTGCTAAGGCGCGGAAGTCAACGTCATAAATATTATAGAAGATTGTAAAGACTGATGAATTTAAATTCATCAGTCTTTACAATTCATCAGGGAAGAATAGTTTGTAATAATATGCCACCTTAGTAGCTAGAAAGGCACACAAACAATGAATACCTACATCGATTTCCAACTCGAGCACGAATATTTAAGCGTAACCTACCGAGAATCCGCGACATATTTGTAAGCGGGTCAGAACAACAATAAATAATAAAAATCGCAAATCTTTCATAGATTTTCTGTGTTAGCTTATTGGGTTTGTAAGGCTAGAAATGTTCATCGACCTATCGGAGAGCGGTAGGACATAAACGAACCGGCTTCAAGGTGTATTGTGTTCATAACAGTCGTAGGTATAGGTACCTACATAGACAAAATAATTATTAGTACATTTATAAATCATCGGTTGGCGTTGGTATCAAAATTAGGTACCATTTTTGCCAATCAAAAGACAAGACTTGTGTTGATCAGAATAAAAAGTGGTGCTGAGCACGACGCTGAGGTATCTAAATATAATGTACTTCACAGAATCACAGAAGATGATTCACATGTTTTAGCTAAATGATCACTGACAGAATCAACAAACCAGGTGTGTACGCAGAATACTTCTATCAATTCATTATTTTTACAGTAGAATTGGTTACACGATTGCTTGCTGCTTGGAATTTGTCTACTGTCTTGCAGTAACGTGTTTTCTTTACCTAATATTATTTTTTGAATTAAAATATTGTATACTCATCCACATCATCCAAAATCGATTGGTAACATTCCAAATTATACATTTGTAATTAATACCCCACTTTTTCGTCGTTTTGGTGTAATCTTAAGACTGGGATAAACGAACATTTCAACCGGTTTCCTCCAACAATAACTGCAGAATCTATAGATTAATAGGAAGAATGAAATACCTATAATATAATACTAGATACTAATATAGTAAAAATGAGAAGGTTACTGGTGGAAGCAACAGATCAACCGGTTTATTTCGATTATGTTCTGTGTGTAAGAATAATAAGGAAGGAAAATTTTAATAATTTGAATTCCTTATTAACAACTATTATAATTATTATTTTGTTGTTGTTGCGATATTCGTAAGTTTAAAACTTCAATAATTCAGACGCACTTTTGAAGGGAACCTGAGAGGAGCGACTGATTTAAAAATTTAATTAAGTGCTCAACGAAATAAGATGTTTATTAATGAGATGTATAAAATAACGACGTAGAGAAATTAACCATCCGGGGATTAGACCCTACTATTAGGTACCAATAATACGACCGAGTAAAACTACTAAGACAAAATTATGTAATATGAAAAAGGGAAAAGTAGACTTATCCATGTCCACTTCGTTTTCTAAAACTGATCTCGATTCGTTAATACCACATCTCACTCCGCACTCACGTAAATCGGCGGGGAAAAAAACTACAGTACAATATAAATACAGCTACACCATGTAGCATTAATGTTTCTAGTAAAATACTGTAAGTGATTTCCAATGTCTCCAGGTGACTATAGAGACGTATGTAGAAGCCCATCGAGCCAACAAGATAAGTCCGGTAAATAATCTATTTAGTCGTTCAAGATTACTAGAGCTAATAAATTAATACCTACTGCAACCCCGTAATCCATTTTAGTTAAGGTGGTTTCATTTTACACTCCTATAAATTCTGATTTTAAAATAACGTCGAATTTCTAGCATTCAAAATGATATTTGAAACGCAAAGAAATTTCAAGAAATAATATAGGTGGTCTTCAATACTATAATATACGGTTTTTTAATGTAGGACGCTTCAACATGATAGGTATCTATATATGCGAGGTTCACTAGAAGCAGTGTTAGGGTTTTCTCAAAGGTCTAAGGTACAATGAAGGCGAAGCTTATTTTCAAATAGGGCAAATAGTGTGTAGGATGGTTACCATCAAACATCTGTCCCACTCTCCAAATTTAAGCTCAGTACATCACTGGATTACAACAGTAATTAACCAAAACCCATTCAGCACCAGGAAATAACTGCTGAGATGCTCCCTTGGGAGGATTTTAAGTGGAGATGCCTCAAAAATGAAGAATTCCACTACCAAATATTGAAGGCAAAGCTCCTTCCAGCATCAGAGAATCGAATTCAACAAGCTGATTTCTATTTTGACGGATAGATTGACCGTGAGCGATCCTAGAAGGAAACTGGCCAACAAAGCAGTACAGTCAACAACTCAGGAATTTCACAGTGCTAGCAGGATACACCGAGTAAGATTTTACAACATAAGGCTGAAATGAAAATCTGAAATTTATTAGGTAGTTTTGGTGGATTAGATAGCATATTTATACAGCGGGTTTCAGTAATACGGATTTCCTTCGTTTTTCATGCAGTATAACATGAAGAAACCTGATCAGAAGCCAGCGGGAGTTCAACCGTCTGGCAAGTGTGTCAGAAGTGGACCTACTCTGTGTAAGTGGAAGTGTTTTCAAGAGACAGGCCAAGTTATTATTATTTTGAACAAAAATTTTTCTTTTCTTTTATAAATAGTGTTTTCTTTTATGTTTAGTTGCTAGTTATTAATCCTTGTAAATTGGGCAATTTTTGCCCGTATATTAATAATAAATAAATAAATAAGAAAACAGCCTCCAATTTCGGAAAGATGGATTGAACAGCAAGAACTCCAATACGACTCCGTACGAATAAACGACATCAGTCAAAGACACACGAAGACCGGTATATAGATATCTTAGAGAACACATCAACTAAGCAAACCATAAAATATGTAAGGCATATAGGGGGTACAGAAAGGCGCTCATCGGCGGATTTTCCCAACGTGGATCTGTGCCTGGTAATCTTCCTACTGAAAAATGTTGAGGGGACTAGCATCGCTAAAGAGTAGCACGGATTACCATCATTGCGGTGTAATCAGCATAACTGATTTATTGATTATGCTTTTTATTTACATGAGTAAAACGTTCTTCGAGAGATTATCAATAAAAATATTTAAAATTTAATTTGGGGAACTAAATGAATAAATCTTTCAGCTTGAGGGAAATGAACTCGCAGTGATAGTGGTCATACAAAAACATCATTTAAGTACTATGAAGAAAGTCAACACTACTGGAATTTCCGCTTGTTTTCTTGTAAACTTCAGCACGGGACCTAGGCGATCCTAGTCAATTTCTTCAGAATCGCCTAGGAAAGATTTCCATTATTAATATTGGTAGTTGCATCAGCATTATTGTGTTAGGTAGTAAATGAAAACAATCTACAGAATGGGTTTCATTCTGCACTATTCGTCCACCAAGAATACACAAACTAAACAGACCGCGGACACTCCAGGAAATTAAGGGTTAAACGTTTCTAGGGTTTTCTCAGTTTCAGTAAATACCTGGTAACCTTCATGCTTGACTAGGCAAGTTCGATATTTCCAAAGAGTGATACATCGCCTGTTTATTAGTAGTAAATAGATTTCCACAGTAATCATTGATATGTCATCAGCATTATAACTGTGGTAGGTACTGAATGAAAACTTCCTTCAGCAATAGAGAAATGGATCCAACTTGTATCATAAGTTGTTCTCCACGAGCAGCAGAAACCTATAGAAGCGGCACAGAACAGTACAAATAGGCTACAGCAGAAAGCTAGACACCTGAAGAATGAAGTGTTTTCTGGTAAGAGTTTCAACAATTTCTCAACCTCTGAGTCCGGCCAATTACTGAAGCCTGATCTAGTATTCATACTAGATCCGGCACGGTGGGTATTTCTAAAGGTGGATGCATTACCAACGATCGCCAAGGAGTAATTACCGATATATATAAATCATGACTGAGATGTGTCATAAGCATTCCGATACTGATAAAAAACATCCTCCAGCTTTAAAGAAGTGGATTCCACTTGCATCTTGAGTGTTCCTCAAAGAGCATCATAAACTAAGAATAAAGATCGGCAATTCATAGGTTTTTGGTAAGTTTATAAGATTTTTATCAATCCTGCACCTGGCAATAAATAAACGACGGATTGGATAGTTCTGAAGATGGTGCATAGCCTACGATCGCCAGGGAGTAACAATAATGGATTCCCATAAGTAATTATAGAAGTGAGTTATCAGCATTAATGTGGTGGTACTGGATGAAAAAAACCTCAAGCTGTAAGAGAAATGGTTCAACTGGAGTCGTCCTCCAAGAAAAATAGGTATTTAAACTAAGCAGAAGATGAAAACCCCAGGAATCAAGAGTATTCTGGTGAAAGTTTCAACAGTTATCTAAATCAGCAATATCGACATGGCCTAGCATCTTCATACTATTATACTAGTTCTGTTGGAGATTTCTCTATGATACTCGTTAAGAGTAATAAGCGATACTGAGCCGGATGATAGCAGCTTGTAGGATCTAATCAAGAGATGGGACTCACCTTGGATTGAGCAGCGTAATCAAGAGCCAACATGCAGTCGTTGTAACCGTTCTCCGTCTTGATGGTCGTGGGCATGCTGTTGGGCGAGCAAAACTGACCCACAGAATCTCTGTACCAAGGGTACATATTGATCACTTGTTCATCGCACATAAAACACCAAAACGCGCACTAAAATGACTGTCCAACAAAAGCTCGAGTCCCCGAGGGCTTCCCCCAAAAAGAAGTCGATGGACTCCGACAGAAGTCCAAACGATGTTTGGAAAAACAGGGTATAAAAGTGTTTGTAGGGTTACAGCAGTGGAGGAAGGGGGTGTAGGTTGGTTCCAGGAGAGGTGGGGCGGGTGGTGGCGGTTTTCGAAAAAAAGAACCGGGTGGTCCTGGGATGCAGGCTCAAAAAACCGTGGTAGGGGATAAAACGCGAACGGACTGATGCTCAGAGATGGTTCCTCAAGGGAATGAATCCGTCTGGGCACCTTCTGCGAGGGCGGAGGGTGGGGTTCGGCTCTCCTCGGCTCTTTCCGCCTCTCCCCGTCTCCGCCACTTATTCCTTCCCGCTTCCTCCTGACCAATCCAACATCATTATTATTTATTCTCTTTCACACCTACTTCTTACCAGTCCAACCCCTTACATTTTACATTTTGAAGTCTTTTGTCGTATTTCAACTTTAATATTTCCCTCCATATACAGAGGCTGTTGGGGTACAGTCCGGGCTGCCTTGCGGGGCAGGGAGATACATACAGCTAGCCGTCCTTTTCCCGATGGATTTTCTTATCCTCCCGTTCTTTTGTTTTCTTCTTTTTCTCGCCGTTTTTGCAGTTTCTCTTCTTTCCGAGCATCCCCTCCCTTGAGATTGGCTCGCCCACGTTATCCACCTTCATCCAAGATGGGTTCAGATTCAGAAGCCCATGTCGTTCTTGTACTACGAGTACCTGATGCTATATTCAAAACGTATCGATTCCCAAGTAAACTGCCACCCATCTCCTTCAAGATCTCACGCCTACTCGTTTCCCTATCTCTTGTTACTGCGTGACCATACAATCAATATTCTCATGATAATTACCCTTTTTTGTCAACTTGGTCGGTAAGGGAACGGTATTATAGCCAAGTAACCCAGTACATAGATTAACAGCTAACGTAAGCTACCAGCGTAAAACATCCCATCTACGCCGCGTAAGATACTCGTAGCGCCTCGCGCCGTGATAGAACGTAGCTCGCACTTTAATCTATTTTTTTAATGCAAACCACTAACCATACACCTCAATATCGATGTTCGGAAATTTTATTATAAAGAAATATCCAAATACCATTTAGGTACAATTAATTCTTTTTGGGTATTACAGTGGAACATCCGTTGGGCGGACATCCATGGGGAATAATTCTTTGTCCGTCCAAGAGAAAGAGTCCGCCAATGGGAAGACCTCTCATGGAAGGACAAACGGAAAAATCCAAGTCGATGTTCGCCTAAGGGAAGTTCAGAGGGATTAAATGCAACATCAACGATCGAAATATTCCAAATGAGCCGTTTACTCAATAAAATTATACACTTAAAAGTGTGTCTAACTGTAAACTGAGAGATCTAGAACAATTACACACACGAACGCACTTCAAACGTTTACACACACTCAGGTAGACATTCGGTCAGCAAAATTAGGTAAACATTATCAGAAACGCAAGAAATGTGCAAGAACGGACGAGAAAAACCGGCCTTGCTGTCCGTACAAGGAAGAATGTTCAGCCGAAAAATGGCATTTTCAAGTGTCCGCGTCCGTTCAAGGAAAGTCCGCCTAAGGAAGTTCCGAACACATTGATTCAAATGGGGCATGTTCGGGGAAATGAAATCTGTCCGCCCGAGGGAAGTGTTCGTTAAGGGGAAGTTTCACTGTATTATTCAATGTATTATACGTAAGAATCGACGAATCCGTAGGGGAACATACCTGTATACCTTTTTCATGAAGAAAATATTCGACTGCCACAGAACACGCCGAATTACATGATAAATTATATCTGGATACAGCCCTCCTCTGACTATAACTAAAAGCATAATAAATATATAGAAGATGCCCTGAAATTGCTACCGTCCGAATTTGATCGCCAGAGAAGTTGAGAGGAAGAAAATCTTTTGGTACGCGGACCTGCAGCGGATTTCCCAACAAAATGGCAGCGATATTCGGGTCAGCGCTGATGACTTGACGGAGTGGGCGCCGGGAGATGGACGATATCTTGGAAGATATTACAACACTGTCGCGGGTGGACATCGTTGCCCGATGCCAGGGCACTCCATTCAGTCGGCCGTTTACATCGGATGCTGGATACGGGCGTTTTACCGTCAGATATGAAGCTGCAGACCCCTACGCCTTGGGTACCCCCTACGTCTGCTTCGCTGGGCGACGAAATTCAGATGTGGCCAGCTCGCATTGAACTGTACGCCGTTCAGAGATGTCTGAATTTAATCTGTACATTAAAGGACTCCCTGACTTATCGAATACTTAAGTTTTATTTTTAATGAAAACAAAATACTAGATTACCATAACGTCCGTGTAAGTAGATAGTTTCATAAAAACCATGTAGGTAGTTATCTCAAGTTCCTCCGACAGAAGGACGCAAGTCCATTGCATCATATTCTTTTTCTCATACCTACTTGAATTGTCTTTAATTAACTGATTTCCGAATAAACAGGTTTTCTTCGCTTTCTTCTTTTTGTCCTGTGAAGCTGAACCGGAAAATAAATATACTCGGAACCGAAAGATCAAGAATTTTCCGATCGACTGCCAACGGAAAATACCTGTATCGTTTACGCTCGATTGGTTACCTAATTTTTTCTAGTGTTAGACCTGATTTTGGGTCCTCAAGTTTTACCAAATTGCAAATTCATCCAAATTTTAGAAGCATTTTTTAGGCTCGGCCCCTACACTTTTTAGACAATTTTCATTATTTTGAAGGGGGGGGGGGGGGAGATTTTCCCTATTTTCGACTACGCTGAACAAGAACGTGAATATGGATACTGCCCGCAGTCCGAGATCACTGGTCTGTACGCTGTGTACCTACCCTTGAAAATCATCATTAACGGCTTTGAGGAGCTGTAATATTGAGTGATCGGAGGGGGAAGGGTGAATATGCGCTAACAGGCGAACTAAAGTGCTCATGAATTTTCTAACAACGTTCGGCCATTATTGGATCGCAATTCGCCGTTGGATTACAATGTTCCGAGTAGTCTTCAAAAATTCTGAAAATCGAAATCCAGTCGGTTTTATACACGAAAGCTTCATATTTCTCTGGAAAATTTGGTTAATTCCAGCCCCTATGTACACACCGATGTCTACTGCCCAAGCGTAATGAGAGGTTTCTACGCTCATTCTCGACCTAAATTAGCCCTATGCCGAACTTCAATCTTCTGCTCAAATTTCAAAGGGGCAATACCGTGTAGCAGGCGGACGAATGTATTTTTAACTTAATAATTTATGTATATCCCGAAGCATAAAACTACAAATTTTAATGACGGGGAAGGGTTTGGATTTTTCTTTATTGAAGATAATGAACAATAATCAATAGGTAGGTACACATACCACTATGTCCTCAGGACAGCGTGGCATTTAGATTATCATTGTTGAAAAAGACATAGGTACAACTATAAAACGAAAGGAGTTGAACGACCAGTTTTAAACTATGAACGGGAAAAAATCCCTTATCCAACGTTGACATAGTTGACATTCAACCCACAATTATACGTAGCTACCTACCTGTGGGAATGGCGAAGTTCCCTTTCGACATAAGTAGTTTTTAACAACTTCTGGAAGATTATAGGAGTAGCGATATCGAATTCCAATTGACTTCCCACCCGATCAATCCTTGAAAACCATTTATTCTCACTTCGCGTAACGGAATGTGGGAGCTTGTCAACTACAGCATCAAAGTTGAACCTTCTTGAATTTTTTTCAATTTAATCGCTCCCCAAGCTAATATAGGGGGGAACGGGTGGGAAACGAAATTTTATTGTCATTTTTGATTTCCCATCATTTCGATTGAGTCGAAGGAAAAAAAGCGTTTCTACGCTCGAAACGGTCAAACCGATCGTCCCTTTTTTAACGACTGTGTGGGGACACCATTTCTTTGGAAGGTGCCATCAAGGGATTTTGATTGAGGATGAGCCCATAGCCAATTATACCAGGCGAGTCGGCTATATATCACCTCTAGAATTACTCAAGATGAGCAATTACCACAAAAGGGAAAATATTATAGCCTACAATCAGGGGCTATAAAAGCTCGAGCATAGACGTATTTTTGATCGCGGGTATTCCTTCGTTTTTGTCGAAGTACTTACCGAGGAGTTTCATCTTTGAATTGATGGGACTGATTTTTTTCTCGTATGAGGAGTTGTTCTTAGTTTCAATTTTATGAATCGCCAAACGGGAGGAGCCTTTTATGGTTAGGTAAATGTCACGTATAAAAGGTGTCCAGCGGGTAATTACTGAGTAAACACCGCGGGCGGAGGGTGGGGTACAACGTGACTCTGATATCAATAGTGTTTTACGATGAATTTACGATTTGGTCGTCGGATATTAATTATCAGTCGTTTGTATTCACTGGTTTACCCGTATACCTTACCACATTATTATTCGCATGTATAATGTTTTCGATCTGAATTCATCAGGAACATTACAGAATAGTAAAGTACAATGGTACTTTACTACATGTACAGGGGAAGGAGCAAATATCGCATTGGGAGTAAATAATTTTTATGACGCAGAAGAAGTGTGGTGCTGACGGGAGGGGATCAACTGCGGTTAGGATAGCAGTGAGCAACATTTTCTCTGAACGTGTCCCAACGGCATCAGATGTGTTAGAGATAGTTAACTAAAATCATCAATAGGACGACCAGTACGATTGTCCAAAAGCCTGGCCGGCGTGAGAATAGCGAAGCAGTAATGCCGGTTGTGAACTTGTAAGAAATATAATTAACTATTAGATGTAACTATTTAATATCCACTCTAGAAATATTTATGGTAGGTATATAGAAAATTAAGAAATTGATTCTTTAAAAGATGAAAACGTAATCAGAATTTATTGGGCAAAATACATCAGGTGAGAATAACGAAACAATGGCATTTGGTTCTTGGTAGGTAGGTGTTTCCACGACAAGGATGAAGAACTAACGTGAGCCATATAACAGAGATTCCCTACCAAGAATTTTGTACCTACACGAGCCCGAGGGTCGACCATCGAATTATACTAATTATATGGATAAATCGAATTATATGTAATATAATTCGATGGGATTGACAGATGAAAATGTGGATCGGATCGAGTTACGGATGTAGGGCAAACTGCCATTCAAACATCAGCTTCTATGCGATCTTATTTCAATTCTCAAGTAGATGTTTACAATAATTAGTCCTTCGAACTGGGGCATGTAGGAAGGTTTGCACTAAATTATTGAAGTGCTAAATGTACTAAAAATATGGTAGGTATAAGGAAGGTGTGAAGGTGTAAGGATGGTGTACTTCTATACATCACCTTGGTCTGCAGGACATTCGGGTAATTTTTATAGGGAAGTTGTCGGGCACAGAACATTTTTCTAGCCTTTTCAAATGGCGAAGATTTTAGTGCTACCCAAAAGGTTATGATGAGTCTTTGATGAGTGCAAATACGAGATTTACATTTGACAATGCTGACGTCAGCGTCTAAATGTTTTTGAATTCACGCGCACTTATCCTCCAGTTAATAAGCAGTAGGTACCCACTGCTGGCGGTAGGAGGAGAGGGGCAGGTCTAGTTGAATAGAAATGGTTTCCTAAAAAGGCGTGATCAATCACTGTTTGCGGTTTTGGTCTAAAAAACAATTTTTCTCCCTTATTTTTTGGGTGTTTACCGAAAGAAACAGAAACTGAAGAAAGTGTAAGACGTATTACCTCACCCAACCGTACCTACTATTATTGTTACAGACCAATGGGATAAGGGGAGTAAGGATTTTTACTATCAGAAAAACGGCAACTCCTCGCTAATCAATCTATTTGATGTCGACGGTTGTAAACTAGCGTGGGGTAGGTCGCGGAGCGGACCCACAAAACTAATGTCCCAGTTGGTGATCTATAGAGTAGAGCGAGCCGGGTAAAAAACCTTTCTGGGGTAACAGGGAGCAAAAAGCGTTTCAGTTTCATTGCTCTCGCCCGGCCCTCGCACACGAATATCGCTGCTTTCGTCGAACACGACATCACCAACAGCATTGAGAAACATTTCAAAGAAGGGCATCCACGTTAGAAAGTAGGGAAATGATTCGTTTTGGTATAGAGACAGTCCAATAAAAGCCAAAGAGTGCCGTATCTGAACGAAAGTCGAACTACACTCACCGTTCAGGGTTTTGTACTGGTAGACATCATACAGTGACCTGCACTAGGCGTTATAGTAGGCAGTACAGCATACAAAGTTTGCGCATGAACGCATTCCAAATATTATGATCAGTTTCTACACTGGTCAATACTGTACGTTGTTTTCTAGTCAAACACCCTCTGGGGATGAAGCGTCCTGGCTTTAGCAGGCGGTTAGCTCCATCATCAAGAGATACGTACGCCAATGGTCATCAATTTTGTATTTAAAAAAAAATTTAAAAATACAGTGCCATTTAAAATTAAGCATAAAATGATACAATAATATAAGACGCAGTTGTAGCACTATAGCTGTTGTGGCTGTACAATAATATGATACACTAAATACAAGAAATTCCGCTTAGGATGTGGGGCATGTGCATGTATAGATTTGGTGAGGATTGGGATGTTTCCATGTTTGGTTGGCGCCACTGTTGCCCTTCCCTGCTTGTCTGTTGTTTCCCATTTATTCGGAATCTAGTGTGAACCTTCCAACTAGCAGGATCTCTCGGCGTTCTGTAATCTCCAACAGTTTGTATACCGACGTCTATATTAGCTTTTTAGCTTTTAAACTTGAGTGAGGTTGAAAAAACCTCAAATGCCCAGTCAGCCAAAGTTGAAAAAATCGCGATTACAACTATCAAATTAAAACGATTAATAAAACGTCAGCATTACCTGCTAAAGTCGAATTGAACTGGGCCAACGCGACGGTGAAACCGATGTCTCCGTAAACGATACGTTAATCTCGGCCAGCCGAGTTGTAAACGGTTGTAGGTACAAGTAAATAAAGCGATCCTGTTTCACAGTGTCATGTTCCAATATAAACGGCGTGGTTGCCTGCAACGTTTGTCCTATAAACCCCCCACAAATCGCACTTCTTTTTTTTACATTTTGAAACGCTATATATATTTTTTTTTCAAGCTAAATTAATACAACGCTGCAAATTATTACACAACAGTTTATTATTTACCTCTATAGATTCCCCTTCTCCGTAGACCACTGTTAATTTGTGGTCATAACTCCCAAGAAAGCCCTAAATCCAGTACTGGATTTATTAGGTACTTATTCAATCAATAAATAACTAGTATTATAGTGGTTCAAGGCTTGAAAACATTCTAGGAAGACTGAAATATGTTTTTTAAAGTACGCTTTTGACAGTTCCAAAATCAGAATGATTCAGCCTTGAAAACTACTGCAAAATCATTTGGGACATGGAGGGGTCGGAACTGATATAATTTACATTTTGGAGGTCAACAATAGATAAAACCGTCAAAAATATCCATACGTCACAAACAATACTACAGCTGTATCAAAAATGTTACAGACGACTGAAAAAACATTATTAGAAGGAGTACAATAGGATTACAATATATCCAAGTAAACATTTCAGGAACGGCAGCTGACGTGAATATACGTGAACAAGGCTACCGATTCAAGTTTTTACACGTAAATGAACAATGAATGAACTTACCTACTGAAACATTTCGCAGATTGTAATGCAATCATTACAACGACCATGGTACCTGTCGTGTCGTGAGCGCGAAGTAGGGTTGGTTTGGTCGCAGGAGATAGGAGGATTTGCCCCTTAGGTGTCTTTTTCCACGGTTTTCACCACAGCGAGTATGCGAGGGAAAGGTTCGAGAGAGGAGGCGCAAGGTAAGTTAGAGAAGTCGCAGGTAGGAGTCGGATCGGTAGAATGAAGAGCTGGGTTAGCTAGGCGCCTTATAAAGGTGCCTCCACCTCGTCCCCCGTCTACCAACGACCGTTGACAGCCGTTGGGAGTTAAGGGTGGTCGTCCACTGGAAGCGTATTTACGCGGCGCGGCGCTACACGCGACACAAGCGGCAACCAAGCCGCTACGAGCGACAGGGGTCGTCCACTGCAAGCGCCCATTTTTGTTTCAAGTGAACATTCGTTCGAGGCTCGGGCAGTCTAAACAGTCGCATCCGGCCGAACAAGGTTCGCGCGAAGGCTCGTTGGTGCTTGGGGCTGATCCACCCGATGTCGGTTTTCCGGCGAATCATCAAAGGGATGCTCGTTCGCCGCTCGCTCTGTGTGAACACCTTGTTCGCCCAATCTAGTTCCCGCCAAGTTGTTGAAGTGTTCACCTCTCTCCCATTTTCGGCGCCTATTCCTTTTGCGCTTTTCCTTTCCTAGATGACCTAAAATTAGAACTGACGCAGGGGTAACCGCAACTCAACAACCCGGGTGCCATCTGTTCACAGCGAATGCTTATGAACAACTGATCGTCAGAAATGCTCGGGCAGTGTGAACAGTGGAGAACCCACTTCATTATCAACGTTTGTGCTCGTTGAAAACCGGCGAACAGCGATCGCAAATGCTCGATGCTCGAGGATGTTCGGGCAGTGTAAATGTGGCTTAAGGGATTGGCCGGATCCGGTAAGCTCGTCCGATTACAGTGTCAGCTCGTCCGATAGGGGGTTTGTCAGCTCGTCCGGTTTAGTTAATCCTACCCTCCGGACGAGCTGACATCACAATATTGGTTAATGCCAGCTCGTCCGCTGACACATGTAACGAACATAAAAACAGGGACATACCTTAATATAAAATTGGAAGTGATGTCCACTTCCTCGTTGTAATCTCCAGCATGAGAATCACAATACCGGCTTATAGGACAACACCTTTGTCATGGTATCCTCCCAGACAAATTCCTTATGTGAATTAAGATCTCACAATAAAACATTAGAAATGGGACGGCAGAAGCAGGAGACCCGGGGAACCTGGTGGGGACTCCCACCATCCTCCAGTATGGGGGATGGAGGGAGATAGCTCCAGGGGCTATAAAAACTCGACTCCTTCGCCTTCCAGCTCATTCTATGCTCTCCTCTAGCCCCTGACTACTCTCTTACCTCGCTCCTCCTCTCGCTCTCCTTATCCTAAAAGATCCCGGGCATGGTGGTAGCCTCCCAGCTATAACCAAACCAGGGTACGCACCCGAAAAGATCACAGGCATGGTGGTAGCCCTCAAGCTATAACCAAACCGGGCATAGCCTCTCCTAACGCCTCCAGTAGTGAATGCCAATCACCTATGCATTCACTACAACCTTCTTCACGTATTCCGCCCGCGTAATTTGACCCGTAATATACTGTTGAATGTAGCTGTCGATATGATGCAATTTATCTTGGTATTTTTTACCCGGGCGTACCGTTTCACCAACACTGTTCATGGATAACATACTGTCTATCTGAATATCAAGCAGTAGAGAGTACATTATTTTCACTCCGCCACGTTGACTCAACATTTCGCTGATTTCCATTATGTGCACGTACCGTTAGCTTAGTTATCACTGACTTGATACTGCACTGGTATTGACGTCCTTGACCGAGTAGCCCGAACGGAGGAGTTGACACATCCCTCACACCTTTCACCCGAGGGGGGGCTCATTAGAGAACCGAACACCAGCTTAGCGGAGTCTGAGATCGCCCGGTACATGATTTATTCGTAAAGCATTCGAACTATAAATCACTCGCGAAGAAATCGTGGAAACCCATTTCACAGAAAAAACGGAACTATTGAAAAATAGTATATTTCCAGTAATACTCGAAAAAACGCGAAAAATACACGACGGTTTGATCACCGAAACCGGTATAAAGCTGGGTTTAGACGTGATAGTACTCGCAGGTTGTGCTCTCGAGAGCCACTCTCATAGCCCTTTGCATGGGAGAGTGAAATTCTCGCGAGCTCACTCTCGGACAGCAACTTCCTGATCCAACTCTCAGTCCGAAAAGACTGTTTACACCATACGAGTGCGAGGTCGTCTCGAGAGTGATTTCAGCTCTTAAAGATGTCGTCAACCCGAAAAAGAGAAGTAGCAGCAGCGTTATTAATTTTGTGCTCATCGAAAAGAAAAACTGTTAAAAAAAGAAAGAAAGTGGGTCAAGGAATGGATAGAGAGGAGAAATAATTTAGCCGCGTACCACCATTTAGTGCGCGAACTTGATCTTGAAGACATCCAGCAATTTAGGAATTTTTGTAGATTTTCAAGTTTTGAAGTTGAAATGCTAGTGGAATTAGTGGGACCGTTAATTAGCGAATTTTCAAAGAAAATGAAGCTATTGCAATGGCTTCGAAATTTAAATAATATAAATTTTTGGAAATTTTCTTCATAGAAATCCGTTTCAGACCATTCTAAAACGATTCCTGAAATTTAACACTTTTTTATATGTATATATATATATATTTATTTATATATGTGTCACTCCAGACGATAACTCTCGATAGAATTGAGATAAACAGCTCAAATTTGCACAAAAAATCTATCTTGGCAATTGAAAGGCTAAGTTCGAAGATGGGCGAAATTGGCCTACTCTAAGGAGGGTTTTGGCGCATTTAAAGTGCGCAAAAATTACCCAAAAATCCCCAAAATGTTATTTTCCAACAAGTGACCCCTCATTTTAAAGGTTTTTGCACGCTGAACACGATGGTGGAATCGGATTTTAGATATCTTGATCCGTTCTCAAATTAGAGCATTTAAAGTGCGCAAAAATTACCTAAAAATCCCCAAAATGTTATTTTCTAACAAGTGACCCCTCATTTTAAAGGTTTTTGCACGCTGAACACGATGGTGGAATCGGATTTTAGATATCTTGATCCGTTCTCAAATTAGAGCATTTAAAGTGCGCAAAAATTACCCAAAAATCCCCAAAATGTTATTTTCCAACAAGTGACCCCTCATTTTAAAGGTTTTTGCACGCTGAACACGATGGTGGAATCGGATTTTAGATATCTTGATCCGTTCTCAAATTAGAGCATTTAAAGTGCGCAAAAATTACCCAAAAATCCCCAAAATGTTATTTTCTAACAAGTGACCCCTCATTTTAAAGGTTTTTGCACGCTGAACACGATAGTGAAATCGGATTTTAGATATCTAAATCCGTTCTTAAATTAGAGCATTTAAAGTGCGCAAAAATTACCCAAAACTAGGATAATCTTTAAACTCTTACCCCCCCCCCCCCCCCACCCCCTTAGAGTGGTCAGATTGAAAAATGTGAGAAGTATTAATTGAAGACGAGAGTTCGAAGCAAAAAAGGGGGAGGCAAACGATTAGTACAACTCCTTGAATTTACCCACAGCGATCAAATAAATAAGCACTTAGTACAATTACGTAATAAACAAACGGTAGAATCAGGATGGACAAAACGTACAAATTAAAATAAATACGAAGAGAATATACATAGAAAACCAAATTTTAGACCGAAGTTTTCCTTTATTCAAAACCATAGCCATTAATTCGAATATTTCTTTGAAAATTCGCTCATTAAGTCATGCTGCATGACTGATTTTTTTTTTTTTTTAAATACACCGTCATGAGAGAAGCAGTATCTGTTCGTGAGCGGCTTATGGTTAATTTACGATTTTTCGCCACAGATAAGTATGTTAAATTTATTAATTTTATTTATGGTATCGTCTTTTGCCGATTTTTTGAAACAAGTAATATAAGGAATTCATTTATATTTATTTGATTAAAGTAAACCATTTGTTACAGGTGATTATTACAACTACAATATCTCTTCCCCATCCCTGTATGTGCCATCAATGGCCTGTTGCCTCAATGAGTTGACAGAGCTCCTCATGGGTCCACTTTTGGTTTATTATTTTCAATAATGAACCATTGGAATCGAGCATGAAAAAAAAATTCTAACCCCCCCTCAAAATTTGATGGTTTACGTTTCAAAGTATGTAGAATCCAAAACTGCAATAAACAAAATTTCTGTCTGTCCGCCGTACGCCGTACGACGTACTGGCCCACTTTTCTTAGTTACCATGAAAATAAATTTATGAAATTCGGGTTATAGGTTCCGTTCGGGGTCTAGTTGGTCCTCGAAGCTCGGCGTTACTGTCAGTCATCTCTAAGTGGTTCAAAATAGGGGTTGAAATTTTCAGAACGCCGTAGCTCGAAAACTTTCGATAGAAGGGTAGGTATACTTAGTTTTTATACGTTATTAAATTTGTCTTGAGCTAAACAATTTTTTGAGACCACCCGGAGCATTGTACGTCCAGCCGTTCGTGTGCACCAAAAAGCTTCGTCAACACGATCGTGAATCAAACGGTAGAAATCCGGCCCAGATAATCATCACTAGGGAGAACCTGATGCCATCAAGGATGGCTGTATGAAGTCGAGTTGGTTGTTCTGCGATATTATTTCATTTGATAAGTGATGGACTATCGGATTTTGTTGGTAGGTACTTGTGAAACTTGAAACTAACGTTGAAGTATTGTTGATGGGTAAATTATTACACAACGGTAAATTACTACACAACGGTTCATCTACCAAGAAGGGGCTGGATTTTGTTGATCGGTACTTTTGCAACTTGAACAAACGTTGAAGTATTGTTGATGGGTAAACTATTACACAATGGTAAATTATTACACAACGGTAAATTATTACATAACGGTAAATTACTACACAACGGTTCATCAACCAAGAAGGGGCTGGATTTTGTTGATCGGTACTTTTGCAACTCGAACAACCGTTGAAGTATTATTGATGGGCAAGTTATTACACAACGGTTCATTATATTTGACCACGAAGGTAGGTATTGACCACAGAAAACAGTGATCTACGCAGAAGGGGCATCTATTTCACTCCACATCAACAATTTTCCTTCAGAACTTCATTATTTGCGATTCTTTTTACCGTTTTAGTTACTGCTTGTCATCGACAGAATTATTTTAGCACAATTCAACTCGTGATTTAGATAGGTACCTAGTAACGAGTACGGGGTTAGGTATTATCCTACGGAGGGTCTGCGATCTACATAAGATGTATAGAATAGTACATTTTATATAGACGGGTTATCTATACAGAGAGCTGTGATCTGTAACAGAAGGGTATTCTGTACAAAATAATAAACAGTTGTGCAGGGATTTGCAGCGTTTTTATTACCGGGTTTGGCCATGATAATTAACTACTCTCAGAAAGACCAAATTTCTTGAAATGTTGAGAGCACTCGCGGAGTGCAGAGGGAAACCACCGAGGATGATGCGACATCGCTCCTCTCGAAGAGCTCCCCCCTCCGCTCATGGAGGGAACTCTCGGCGGACTTTACACTTGCTAGTTTTGTCTCGATGGTGCATTATTTGCTCCTCTCGAGAGCATAGAACTCGCACGTCTAAACCCACCTTAACAGCGTCTTTTTCGCGTTTTTTCGTGTATTAGTGGAAATGAACTATTTTGCTTCCGAGTCTGCGAAGCAGCGGAAGCCTTGTGTTCACTTTCGTGAGCCAAAAAATTTTTGTCTTCAGAAATCAAAATTTCCACTTGCATTTTGCGTTTCAAAGCCTACTGAACAAATTTGGTTCCGTGTCTGTCGGTCTGTGAGTCTGTGAGTCTGTGAATCTGTGAGTCTGTGAGTCTGTGAGTCTGTGAGTCTGTCCGCATTTCCTTGTTACAGCCATAACATCCACGATTTTGAATTGATTCAGCTCAAATTTTGAGGGATGGTGCGGATAAGGCCCCTTGAGGTCCCATACAAATTTCAACATGATTGATCCAGCGGTACGCCCTGCGCATGCGCTAACGTTAAATTCAACAAACACGCATAACTTTCACAATTTTGATTCAATTTCGCTCAAATTTTCAAGGGTTGTTTGGACAAGGCCTAGTGAGTTCCAGTATGAATTTCAGCATGATCGAACCCTCGGTGCGCTCTGCGCATGCGCTGGCGTGAAATAGATTCAATTTCCTTGTTACAGCCGTAGTAACCAAAGATTTCACCCAATTTCAATGTAATTCTCAGGGATTAAGCGGGTAGGGCCCATTGAGGTCCCATATAAATTTCAACATGATAGAGCCAGCGGTTCGCCCTGCGCATGCGCTCTGTCTGTCTGTCTGTCCTTCTATGCACGGCCAAACGGCTCGACGGATATCGACCAAATTTGGCACGAATATCCAGTAGGCTCCCAAGTTGTGCAACGTCGCATTTTCAATTCCCTGACCATAGCGGAACTATGGTCGACCATGGTCAACTCCTGAATGGCTTGACGGATATCGACCAAATTTGGCACGAATATCCAGTAGGCTCCCAAGTTGTGCAACGTCGCATTTTTAATTCCCTGACCATAGCGGAACTATGGTCGACCATGGTCAACTCCTGAATGGCTTGATGGATATCGACCAAATTTGGCACGAATATCCAGTAGGCTCCCAAGTTGTGCAACGTCGCATTTTTAATTCCCTGACCATAGCGGAACTATGGTCGACCATGGTCAACTTCGTTAATTGAAATGGTAACCCCTATTTTTTATCGCGTATTCGTAATCTACGTGAAATTCTATCTACGATCGACCCTTCGGACTACCCCCGCGGTCGACCATAGCGCATCCATGGGCCCCTCCATGGTCGAATCCCGAATTGCTCAACGGATATCGACCAAATTTGGCACGAATATCCAGTAGGCTCCCAAGTTGTGCAACGTCGCATTTTTAATTCCCTGACCATAGCGGAACTATGGTCGACCATGGTCAACTTCGTTAATTGAAATGGTAACCCCTATTTTTTATCGCGTATTCGTAATCTACGTGAAATTCTATCTACGATCGACCCTTCGGACTACCCCCGCGGTCGACCATAGCGCATCCATGGGCCCCTCCATGGTCGAATCCCGAATTGCTCAACGGATATCGACCAAATTTGGCACGAATATCCAGTAGGCTCCCAAGTTGTGCAACGTCGCATTTTTAATTCCCTGACCATAGCGGAACTATGGTCGACCATGGTCAACTTCGTTAATTGAAATGGTAACCCCTATTTTTTATCGCGTATTCGTAATCTACGTGAAATTCTATCTACGATCGACCCTTCGGACTACCCCCGCGGTCGTCCTTAGCGCATCCATGGGCCCCTCCATGGTCGAATCCCGAATTGCTCAACGGATATCGACCAAATTTGGCACCAATATCCGGTAGCCTCCCAAGTTGAACGTAGGCGCATTTTTAATTCCCTGACCATAGCGGAACTATGGTCGACCATGGTCAACTCCTGAATGGCTTGACGGATATCGACCAAATTTGGCACGAGTATCCAGTAGGCTCCCAAGTTGTGCAACGTCGCATTTTTAATTCCCTGACCATAGCGGAACTATGGTCGACCATGGTCAACTTCGTTAATTGAAATGGTAACCCCTATTTTTTATCGCGTATTCGTAATCTACGTGAAATTCTATCTACGATCGACCCTTCGGACTACCCCCGCGGTCGACCTTAGCGCATCCATGGGCCCCTCCATGGTCGAATCCCGAATTGCTCAACGGATATCGACCAAATTTGGCACCAATATCCGGTAGCCTCCCAAGTTGAACGTAGGCGCATTTTTAATTCCCTGACCATAGCGGAAATATGGTCGACCATGGTCAACTCCTGAATGGCTTGACGGATTTTGATAAAATTGGGCACAAATACCCGGCAGGGTATGGGATTTTTCCGTCGTTTGTTGGTTCCACGATACTGCGTACAGCGAATCTCGGATAGCGAGCGAAGCGAGCGGTCAGGCTAGTTATGTATAATGGACGTAATGTATTATGGAAGTCATGTTATGTATAATATGTATATTTCATGTAATGTTATGTAATGTTATGTTATGTAATGTAATGTTATGTAATATGTATATTTAACGTTATGTAATGTTATGTAATGTAATGTAATGTAATGTTATGTTATGTTATTTTGCTTCCGAGTCTGTTCTATTTTATAATGGGTCACTCTGATTGTGACGAGGAAGCTCCTGTGCCATCACCTTGGCAGTGTATTTCAATAACTCAGTTTTTTCTGCGTAAAGCATTCCCCAACTGAAGCGGGTTCCGATCAATAACTACTCTCCAGTCCAATTAATCGGACGATCGTTAGGCGGCGATGTGGGAACAAATACAACCAGGTAAGCCAACAGAGCCTAATTATTGAGATAATGGACAGAATTCCATCAATATTCCCTCCTTGTCAAAGGACAATAGCAAATGATCAAGGCCCGCATACGGAAAGACCTTTCGTCTGTTGTGATTTACGCTTATCTCGTATTAAGCACTTGATTGGGAGAGTTTTCACACTTGCTTGCTATGACTTGTAAGCATTCTATTGGAGAGCTTTATAGACCGTGGCGGACAGTCCGCGTCCTGTGTGTCCGAAAAGTCGGACATAGCACTTTTCCCTGAGACATTCCGTCGTTATCGATTTGCAGATATTTGGGTCCCCCAACCTCCTTTTACAGATTTGAATCGTGGAGGTCATGAACCCTCGTCCCCTAGTGAAGCTCCCCCTCGTGGTATCGTCGCCCTACGGCATCAAGACGTTGTTTACACGCCCTTCCGTATTAGAGGCATCACCACCGCTTGACCTACAAATAAATCAACCCCAAGGGAAGGGAGAGACTTAAGTTGAAAGGGAAAGGGAGATATTAAATGACATTACTCAACAATATGAAACCAATTGTAATACGGTAAAATCTCGTTAGTACGTTGTCCCGCGTAGTACGACGTTTTCCTCCAGTCCTCGGGAGTAAACATTCCGGATAGTGCGTCGCCGATCCCTAAATTTACACGCCAACGGCACCTGCTGACATGGGAACTAAGCAAACTGATCGCTCTGTTTATCCATAGTGTGAGGGCCGGTTTATCAATGACATTTGCAAGCCAGATTAAAGTCTAAGGCCCACTTTCACCAGAAAATGATTTGACGGTGTTTAGCCAAACTCCGTTAAAGTTAACGTCGAGGTTTAAACCTGGAAAGGCAGCTGGCGTCTTTCACCAACCCAAATGTCGGTTAAACACAGTTTGAAATAACGGAGTTTGCCTGATGGAGTTTAGTTAAAATGTCCAAGCAAGAGTTGGACAATATGACGCGCCGGGACTATAAACGCGTCAGAACAACAACATCCACCACTCAGCTGATGTCGATTCCTGGGGGCCTATTCACTAAGCCAAAGAGACATCTCTTTCAGGTCCGACTCTCTCTTTTGGCAAAATAGATTTTTTTAGTTATCCATGACAGGGTTATTCAGTAACTTTTAAAAGAGAGAGTTGGCGGCCATCTTGGCATTCTCGATCTCTTTCAGAGAGACAGCTAATTAGGTGTCTTTCCTCGAAAGAGAGAGTCTATTTCTCGTTTGTTTCACAGTGACCGTGTAATATCCTCGTTCATCCGCAACCACATTGGTGATTTTGATCGTGTATTTTTTTCATTTCATAAAGTTTTTCATCATAAAGTTTTTCATTTCATAAAGATTAAATTTTTCATTTCAATTTTAATTAATAATATATAGGTACATAATTATTGATTCATGAGTAAAAACGTCCAAGTACGGGTTGAGGTAGGTACCTACCTACCTAAGAGTGGCCGTTCATTAGGTGTAGATATAATACAAGCATTATCTCTCCCTAATTCTACTTTTTCTGGTTATAATTGATACTTTTTTCAGTTTCATTTAAACTTTTATCCGATTCGTGAGTAAAAACGTCCAAGTATGTATTGAGGTAGGTAGGTACCCATTGAATAGTTATTACTAAGAAATGCGTTCATTATTAAGGAATTGAACTCCTGGAGCACAAACATCTCGCACTTCATGGATACTATGGCATTTTCGTGTATTAGGATCCATATCTCTTTCTCAAGTTCTCTGGAGCTATTCAGTAAAATAGACAAACCCGGGAGACATTGGAAGAGACTGTCTCCCAGGGGAGACTATCTCCCGCGGGAGATTTTCAAAATAGATAATCTCTTTCCACTATCTATTTTCGTGAATAGGCACCCTGCTTCCATTGTTCCGCTAATAATAAACTGTAAATTGCCAAAGTGATTTCTGATTTACGGTCACGAGGTAAGGTACCTATAATATCATTGTGGAATACATAGTATAGAAGAGTAAATACCAATACAATACCAACTCGCGTTAATTCATTTCACAACCTTATAACAACAAAACCGAAAATCAGCTGTAAGCTACGTGGCCATATTGGGATCTCACGGCTAACGGAGATTAGGGATGTTAACTTGACGGATTTCGGGCGTTTAAACTCGCACAGAGCTCTGGTGAAAGACAGTGGGCGCTAAACTCCGTTAATTTGCAACCTCTTCCGGGTTAAATTCGTTTCAAATTTTTGGTGAAAGTGGGCCTAAGTCAAATCTCTGGTTATCTCTCACTTTAGCAGCTGATTATCGGTAATCATTGGCTATCTTTAACTGGAGATCGAAGCTCTAGTTAAAAATTTAACTGTCCAGTCAAAGTCTGATTAGCGGGTAGCCATGCTGCATAATTTAGTTTTTTCTGTTCCTATATGTGCCCAAACTTGAAGAATAGCGAGTATTTTCATTCGTTTTTTCCAGGGTACCCAGACCCTCCGTGTGCGAGTGGGCGCGTACGACTTTCCCCACACGTTTCACATATTACCCACGACAAATTCAGGGCTCAACCTCATGGGATTGGACCTATTGATGAAAGTACCTGTGGACCTCGCGGCCTACGATGTGCCGTCCGAAGGGCTGGAAGCCGTCCGTACCCTTGCTGTGATCCGTAGCGTCCCGTCACCCGAGGATGATGGATTACCTCAAAGAAGAGTCAACAAGGAGGAACTCCTCTCTGAGCCCCCGTCACCAGACCCCGAGGCAGAGTTCGGTGATGTCGTGAGCCCCTCCGGGAACCACTCCAACGTAAAGATTAAGTTCTCGCTAACATTGTCCGCAAACTTTAGTATCCGTGAATAAACAGTACGAGTGGGGAGACAGGTCGCAGGACCCGAGTGCACAACCTGGCCAGAGGTTGGAGGGAGAAGGCCTCCCTGGCTATAAAAACTCGAATCCTGCGCCCTTCTGGTCATTCGACACTTCCTCTAGCTTGCTCTCTCTCTTCCTACCTTGCTCCCTCCTTACACCTAAAAGAACCTAGATGACGGTGGTGGTCAGCCCATAACCGCCTAGGCACACCTCCCAAAAGATTCCAGATGTCGGTGGTGATCCGCTCATAACCGCCTGGACACAACTTCCAAAAAGATCCTAGATGTCGGTGGTGATTCGCTCATAACCGCCTAGGCAAAACCTTCATCCAAAAAGATCCCAGACGTCGGTGGTGATTCGCTCATAACCGCCTGGGCACTTCCTTCACACCACCGTGATGCCAATTTTAAATTCATCACAGTGGTGAACCCGACGTTCACTCAACCTTCCTCCTTCTTCCCATTACATGTGTCAAACCCAGTCCAGTCACGTTTCTAATTCAGTCTATTAATGTCAAATTCAACCCGTTCAAATTTCAAATTCAGTTCAGTTTAAATTCGCAGTTTCAAGTGCCCACTCGCCCGGAAACCACAACCCTCTCGCATCTCTGCTCTGCCGCACCGCCTCTTCCGATTTTGCGAATTCCAAATTTGATATTTTAAATTGAAAATTTCGAATTTCAAGTTTCAGTTTGACATACCTGGACCATGGACTCTCCGCCACCCCCCGTCCTCAAGCCGGCAACACTCCAGGCCCCCACCGCCGCAACATCGGACGCAACGGCTGCTGTCGCCAACCCCTTGGTGATTCGCTCATAACCGCCTAGGCAAAACCTTCATCCAAAAAGATCCCAGACGTCGGTGGTGATTCGCTCATAACCACCTGGGCACTTCCCTCACACCACCGTGATGCCAATTTTAAATTCATCACAGGTGACTCTCGAGGTACACTCCCTCAAGAGAGTCCAGACCCGAGTAAAAGAATGAGCGAACCCGCTCCCCCCCAACGACCACCGAGAGGGACCTGTGGATGGCGCCCACGCGCCGAAATGAGGTGCACCAGAGTGCAATCGCCCCACTGGAGGATGGTGTTAGCCTTATAGGATCTAGGGAAGTAGTTATGTCCCCAGAAACCCCATATGATCCCCCTGTAGGCAATACCCTAGATTATCGTTTACGACTAGCGGGGAAACTCCCTTCACAACACCCAGTAGGACAATTAAGCGATAGGAACCCAGTTAGGAGTACACAAACGAAATGGAAACACAAATTAGGGACGACTAGGGATAGTATAAGGAGGGGATCTTGGATCCCAGAACGAAGCAGATCCACTGTGCTTCTTGGCCGATGTCATGGTTGTTGGACGATTGGAGTTGAATGTTGTCTGAATGGTGAGATCGGGGAGTGGAGTGGTGAAAGTCCTTTTTCTTCTGACGGCCTGAATAAGGAAGACACAATGACGGACTCACGAAAACTCAGGACGGGTAATCGAGAACCCATTTCTTGATAAGTCCGAATCCTAGGCGCGACAGTGTCCCTGAATTGACCTTTGGATCTGGCCAAGACGTCCCGAGCATACTCAACGCGACGTCCGTTAGGGAGGACTTCGGCACGCCGCCCCAACAAACCATAGCCCTTCGGAACCCCCGAGTAGCAGCCGTAACGCCGGAGAACGCCGCATTCCGAAGGAGCACTGTTGAAGCCGGCCCATCGGAAACGAAACCATCAGAAAGCGCTGTCGGTAAGTTGGGCGTGGTCACACCTACGTATCCTCCGCTACCCCCTCGACCACGCACTACCCCGACCTCCTCAGGACCACCAATGATGACCATGGGGCAGTACACCTCCCTGCTGCAACGCGTCACCCAGATGGAAGAAGCCCTAGGCGAACTGGTCCGAAGTGCTACCTCCCACCAGGCCGATCACGAATGGGAACAAGAAACCTAGATTAGTTATGTGCTGTATTTGGTTCAGTGTTGTTCATTTTTTTGTTATTCAGTTCTTATTAATTGTTGTATTATAGCTTCAGTCCACGTATTCTGCATTGTATATTCACTATTGTATCTTCAGTCATTATAAATCGCTTTATTGTAGTCAGTCAACATATTCTAATTTGTAATATTCATTGTCAGTTAGTCCGCCAATTGCGAGTATATATTTTCTTCTTTGTCGGTCAAACGACTAGACCTGTGTAATTATCATGCTTTTAAGAGTTACGTAAACCATGTTGTGTATTTTCATTTTTGTAAGGTAGTTAAAGTTATGTCTTTTCTGTTATGTTAAGTCGCCTCTATTAGTATTTCCCCCCTAGTTTTTTGCCTCTTGAGGATATTTTGGTCCCCGCCCACTTACCCCGACTCGCTGCTGCCCAGAAGAGTATGCTGCAAGCCATTGAGGACAATGGCTTCTTTTGAGGGAAGGATGGTGTAAGATGGCCAGAAAACGACCTTTTCCTTTTTGACTCGGGCAGTACGCGATCGATACGCGAGAGCTGTCTGCGCCGCTTCCCCACGCCTGCCATGACAGCTCACTTGAGACTGGGACCCAGAGACTAGACCTGCGATTATACCTGAGACAGTGGAGTAGTTTAGTTGTGTTTGGAGACCCCGTTGGTGAACCCCCGTAGTTGATAACCCTGGACCTTTTTGTTTGCTTCCCCTTTTGGATTCCCGATTCATAGAGACGACCAGAGACGGGAGAAACGCGAGGAGAGTATTCGGAGGAATATTCGACCAGGAAGCACAGGGGTTCAGCACAGGTTGGAACCCATTTCCTGCCGCGACGATATCCTGTTTCAGGCGAGACCAGTTCGCCTTTGGGTGGACGCCGGAGCAGTGGACCGCGGGAGCCAGGACGAACGCAGCCAAGAGGTTGCCTGGACGAGGAACTTCTGCCAGTTTCCAGGAGAGGTGGGACTTGCACACTTACCCCCTTATTATCCATTTTTGCGACAGTCACGTAGCAGTGCCCTTCAGGCGTCCAATTTACATTTCATTTTGTCAGAAGTAACAGAGGGATTCTTCCGTTCTGTTGCAGAACCTCCATCAGGTAGTTATTGCTACCCCGAGCCTTGGCCTAACGTGAACCCCTTTACCACGTGCAGGCGCACATACTGACCCGTGCACCCGACTCTGGTGCCAACATTACACATCATTTTCCCAGTACAAGTCATATAATATATTCAACTATAGTAAATTCGTCCCTTTGCATTATCTCAAGTCCCGATACTTCGCGAACACCATTTATTCAGTTTCTTTGTCTTCTACATTGCCGCATCTCATGAACCCCCTTATTTCTGTATTTGGTATTCCGTTTAATAAACTCTCTTATTCGTTAGTCAATTGCATCACTCTCCCAGTAATATCAGTCAATTGCTTGCCTTGCTGGAAGCATAGTTCTTTTATTAAACTTTCAGCAGAGTGTCTCCTGAACCCGAGCCAGTACTGTGCAAAGCTGTCTCGGGGCCGACTGCCTCCTACAAAACCAGGTAATAGATGTAAGTGTAGGAATTCCACTAACACTATCTCGCCCACTAGCTTTGCCATCCATAGGACGGCAGGGAAATTAGGAATTCAACACATAACACGCTCATTCATCTTGCCACAGCTATAGAACGAATAACCATAAGTGCTAAAACGCCCAAACTAAATGTGGGAGATTCTGTGCTATCCCCGAAGGACACGTGGGAAGTGCCCAAAATTACAAGCAGCATGGACCAGTCCTTACAAGATAGTAGTGAAGAAAAACAACCTACTCTTCGAAAATAAGAAGGAACGTACAACTCGCTTGATACATATGCAAACAGGCTGGCCAGAGCTGAGACCAGGCCTGAGGGCAAGCCTTAAGAAGAGCGGGCGGTGACGTTGGAAATCCACTCTGTTGCTTATGGAAAACATGTGCTTTTGTTGTTGTTTTTGGTGGGCGTGGACTGATCTGATTTGAGAAAATGTATGTTGTTAAACAGTGCTAGATCTGAAGTTTGTGTTCGACCGTACAATGCCTTAAATAGAGATCTCATGGAAGTAGGATGGACCTATATATTATATACCTTCGATTTGTTTGCCGAAATCCGAAAATATTCTTATCACCCTAGAAATCGATGAAAATTAGTTGATCATTGTTTCCGTGCTTTTCCGTGATTTTTTGCGTGGGTTTCGGTTCCAAACGTTCATAATATTGACAATAATAAAATCCAGTCTCCTCGAAAAACCACTTTTGGTTTATTATTCTGGGAATAATACACTGTATATTCGCTCAACAAAAAATTTTTATAACACCCCCTCAAAATTTTTTCTTTTTCGTTTCAAGGTGCGTAGATTCCAAAAATGCAATGTCCGAACTAAATCACTCGCGACGAAATCGTGGAAACCCATTTCAAACAAAAACGGAGTTATTGAAAAATAGTCTATTTCCACTAATACACGAAAAACGCAAAAAACACTGTTATACCGGTTTCGGTGATCAAACCATCGTCAGTAAGTTATTGTGTGTTACTGACGATGGTTTGATCACCGAAACCGGTATAACAGTGTTTTTTGCGTTTTTCGTGTATTAGTGGAAATAGACTATTTTTCAATAACTCCGTTTTTCTTTGGAATGCAATGTCCGTCTGCCGTACAACGTGCATCGGCTTCATTTTCGGTCTAAAAAATTCGTTCTTTCGTACACATGCTCCATTTGGGCCCCAGTTGTGTCCCGAAACTTTTCAGCCCGATCGGAACATACCCAGGGGTGTTATGAGTGAAAATGTGTGTAAAAATATGTACTTTTTGCGTTTTAGCAATATGTTAAACATGAGGTTTTGAGGTATCGTTTTCCATGTTTTTGGGACGAGAAGACCAAACATGAAGTCGATTTTGACCAAAGAGTGGAAAATTGAGATTCTACCAAATGTTCAGCTCCCAAAATTGATTTTTCGTGAGTCAAAAACCTGGGAAATCGTCTGAAATCACAATCAGTTTGTATAATAACACTAGAAAAAGTTTCAACACGTGGATCTAGACGATTAAATGGCACTACCAATGATCAGAGATAATTTGGGGGGGGGGGGGGGGGGAAGAGCCTACCTAATTCGTGTTTTGGGGGCCAAAATTGGTGGAAACCATCAGAAATAGCTATTCGAATAAATTATTTCATGTGAAAGAAACAATAAATGAACAGCCAAAATTTCTGCAGGTATGTCCAATAGAATAATAAACCCATGTGACAAGGACTTTGCAGCGTTTTTTCTTCTACTATTGTACCTTTAGCTGCAATCCATGAAAGTAGTATGGGCGACTGAATGAGCGGTGGTGCTGGTGCCTAGTTAGCTTCTGTCTGAAGTCACAAAAAATTATTGTTCAATTTGGATAAATGATAGAAAATTAGTGAATTCGGAATCGATAATGAGTCACTCCGTCAGAATAATAAGTTGGAGAACCTTAGCGCAGAGCGGAGCACCAGCCAAAATACCTAGCGGCTCTGAAGAAGGTTAAACACGATTCTTCCTTAGCCCACTGTCGTGAAAATCATTTTCTATTTTACCGAGTATCGGAAATCGTCAAGTGTACCCAATTAATTATTTATTCATCTCACTACGACTACTTTTTCGGGTAGTTATGAGCGTTACAAGGAACTGGAAAACATTTCGTGTTTGCGTGCGCGCATCCGAATATTACAGTCCGAATTTGATGCAGTCAGTAAGAAACCATCAGGGTACCATTGAATCTACCATCAAACTTTCAGCTCATTTCGACGATTTCTAGAGTAGCTGAGCTTCACAAGGTTTTCACGTTTGCGCTTGCGCAGACGGAAGTTACTGTACTTTTTTAATGAATTTGATAGGGGATCATCTGTGGGTAAACCCGCATCTATTCTCCCGATTTCAACTCAATGTGACCATTATTTCATATAGTTCTGCCCGGGACAAGGAATTGACCCACAGACGGACAGGCACGGAACAGAATATGTTCCTTGATGTCTGAAACATAAATGCGAGTTGGCATTTTCAATTTGGAGGGCACACTTTTTTTTTTAAACTCTCGGAAGAATATAAAGCTTCGACAGTGAAGAAGCAAAAATTGGTCCAAGTTTGTTAGATAGGTATCGACATATTTATGGTAGGAACTTAATTATTTTGGTCTACTATTTACTCGTATAAAAGAAGAAGAAAAAAAACTGAATAGAAACAAGATAGGTATCATTTTTCAATACACTTAATGTACCTAGGCTATACATACGCACAGGCAGGAAGGTACATGTGATTCGTAATGACAATGCTAGAATACCAATATAAAAATCCGCAATAACTGTTCAAGAAATGATCAGACATTACGAAAGGAAACGCGACAGAAATGACTTTCAACTAGGTGCTATTAAATGCAGAATGAGATAGATCATCAAGACGTACGTGGCTCTGGCCAACACTCGCTTTTGGTTTCACAAGACGACTCATCTCCCGACTGACTGCTCCATGTACCTAATAACTTCTCCCGCAGTCCTGTGGTATTGTAGGATCTCTTTTTGTATCTGCAAAATTAATTAGATGTGCAATTAACCGGCCTCCGATGTATCGGGAATTCTACGTTCTTGTTACTCGACTAAGGTGAAACTGTGAATGCAGGATTGGCAGTAACCGTGGGAATTTTCGAGTAGAATCAAACTTTTCTTGTTTGCTCAAATTATTGCTCAAGGGTTTACAGGTGATAGGTTTTCACAGCCGATTAAGTGGGAGATTCAGCTTCCAGGTCATGGCGAAAGATAGCGGGTTACTACTAGTTGTTTCCCTTCACGCAGTCAATTTTTATTGATCACCTGCTCATCTCCGTTATGTGAAGAGTATCCGTGTGAGATTCCGAACCACCTGACTGCTTTTCGAAATTGGAACGCTGAAAGGGTTGGATGTGGGTCATGAAAGTCTTCTCGTATAATATCTGTGACGCATAGGGGTGCATTTGACTCAAGGCTTGGAGAAGGGGCAGCAGCCACCCTTGGAAATAAAAACTGACAGGATAGAAGAAACAAAAAAAACCGTCTTCAAAAGAGGTTGAGGGTGTAAAAAGCTCACTGTTTACTCAATGAGAAGGTCCCAGTTCTGTTTGTAACAGTTAATTAGGGAGAGTGGAGCGAGTTCTCTATTAGATGGCCACTAATGATCCCGCAGACAGTCATTGATTGACCTGATCCGCTGGCATTGAAACTCAGACCGTTGTTAGCCCGTAATGGATGCGGGGGCGAAATCCTGTAAACAGATGCTGAGGACAAAACCCTTTTTCCTCACTATCGAGATCCTACACGGAATCAGAACGAATCAATTCATCGTGGACTGGGTTCTTTTTTTTTTAATGGGTTCACACGGGGTTTTCTACGAGACAGGTGGACTTGACATTGTAATGCATTTTTAAATCAACAAGCAAGCAGCCACCGGTGTTGAGCAATCGACGACCTAATTGATCATCTGTTGGTGCCTATAGGAAGGGCATCAGAATAAGTAAACTTTAGTTGTTAATTTGGACTCTGTCACAATGAATCTTGGTTGTACTGGAGAAAATTATATTACCTATCCTGAATTTCATTAAACGTGATCAACCAGAGAGCACCCAGTTCATTCCCCTGAGGATTTCGTAACAATCTTGGTTGGTTCAGACGAAATGACAATGATACACGGAACAAAACGTTAGGTACAGCAACGCAGACGTGAGCTCATTTTTTGTTCAGTGTGCATGGGTCACAAAAGCGGTTTATATTATTTTTTAATGAACCTGGATTCCATTCTAAGAACTTTGACACCAACGGCACTTTCCTACGATAAGTAGCTTTTTCTATGATTTTTCGAAGTTTCAACCAATTCTGACGTCACAGTGGGCAGGGAGGTCCCGCCCCGGTGACAGGAGTTCATTGACGTCAGAATTGGTGGGAAATTTGAAAAATCGTAGAAAAAGAACAACTTATCGAAGGACAGTGCGGTTGGTGTCAAAATTCTCAGGATGGAATCTAGTTTCATCCTAAAAAATAATAAAGTAAATACGTGCATACCCCATATTCAACCGAAGTGCAGTTTTATTTATTCCTTTGAGTAGTTGCCACAACCTAACTAACGCACTGATTAGAAAAACATGAATAACAAACATGATCATAACAGGACTTTCCCCCCTGAAATGTCCCCTGAAACCATCCAAAACAAATCTTGAGAAGGGGTTCTAACTTTTTTTCTCATGTTCGATTCTACAGATTCATTACTGAAAATCATAAACAAACAATCCGTCCGTCCGCCGCATTTCTCCGAAACTAAAGAACCGAAGTTGATGAAACTCGGCACGGAGGTCACATTTGGCACCGCAGTCAGCCCGGTACACACGAGCGTTACCTCGGCGTTGCATTCGCGGTGTGTCGTCAACGTCACCGCAAGTCCTCACCCACGTGTCATGTTCACGTTGAGCGAACGATGATGGGTAAATGAGATCGTGCAAGACAGTTAAAAGTTGCTTTTTCGACAATGCATCAAGAATTACTTGTCGAAGTCTCAAAGTTCCATAATTATTTCGTAATATCAGTTCAACTATTGATGAACTGTCAGGCAAGATTTATAATTAACATTCATTACTCTAATTTTTCTTTTCTATTGATTAATAAATTCTATAGATTATAGTTATTAAACAATTACCTAGTAACTATGTTATATTGTTAAATTATTTGTAAATAGAACAACAATAATAAACAATACGACTGTGATTAGGTATACCAACTTTTGTTTCTCCGCTTCTGATTTATTCTCAAAATCGGGGACGAGGTGTCCGAGCGGACTAGACTAGAGCGTCCGATCTTTATATCCCCGTTTGGGGTATAAGTTCACAGCGTCTCTGGTTTTCGTCTCGGGCGACCTCTGACAATAATCATGTGAATACAGCTTGAAATAACGTTCGAATAAAAAGTTCCCTCGGGATATAATACCCACTGAGATCAAATCCAGGGTTATAAAAAAATTTAATTTAATTTAATTCAAGTTTTTTATTCTCAAAATCCTGACCAAAGAACTGATAAACAACTACCCATGCACCTTGTCTTCGCGACCTTGTCATGGCACTTCCCACACCGAGAATCCCGCAATTTTTTCAACGTCCTGAATCAAAAGATCTATCTACGTCACTCATTTTGTCGCAAATAACAGCTAACTCACAGCCGACGTACCGCTGCACAGGTAACTGCGTTGCGAAAATCCACCGGACTACCGACGGACGTCAACGCTCCCTCAACGTTGACTCGTGCGCACCTGATAATTCGCCCTAGTGTTTTTCTAAACCGCTCACCGTTAACGCTATGCGAACGTATCGCTCGTGTGTACCGGGCCTAAGGGGTGAAAAATAAATGAATCACAATTGTTTGGATCCAATGAGACCACCCGGAGCATTGTATGACAGCAGTAGGACACTGAATTTTGAAATAAAAAACGCTGCAAAGTCCTTGTAACATGGGTTTATTCACGAGTGAATACGGCACGATTGGGACATCAGTGAAGAGACCCACCAAGCTAATCTGACGGTTTTAAACTCGAATATTAGGTTGCTATTTCTGACAAATTATTTTCGATCACTGAAATAATATTTTTGTCAATGAATTGTCTTGATTCAGTTACTAATATCACCTTCTGTGTTATTATACAAACTTCTGCTGATCACAGCAGTTTTCACAGGTTTTTGGCCCGTAATTATTGAATTCTGAGAGTTAAAACTACGTTAGGACCTCAATCCTTCACTCAGTGGTCAAAATCAACTTCATATTTGGTCTCCTCGCCCTAAAAAAAACATGGAAAACGATACCTCACAAGCCCAAGTTCATTAAAACCTCAAAAATAACTAATTTTGCACCCATTTTACACCCATGACACCCCTGGGCTGCCGTGAAAGGGGACACAACTTGGGCCCAAATGGAGCCTGAGTGCAACAGAAAGATTTTTTAGACCGAAAATTAAGGTAGATAACGTGATACGTCGGACGGACATTGCATTTCTGGAATCTACACACTTTGACCCGTAAAAGAAAGAAATTTGAGGGGGTGTTCTAAAAAAAAATGTACGAACCGAATACAAAGGGCTAGTATTCAGAGAATAATGAACCAAAAACATCATCAACATCAGCGTAATTACTCCATCCCTATCAGTGATAGGGAACAGCTTACTGGAATCACGCATGGTTTCATGGAAGTGAGTTGGTTGTTCCTGAATCCTCCGTTAGCTCCAATGTATTGTTTCGTTTAATTTACCGAATTAAAATTTTATTCCGTTTTTAAATTTATATTTATATTTTTATTTTGTTGGGCCTTTTTTTGTGTAAAAATAAAATAATATTTTGTAGGTTCTTTTTATTATATCTTGTAATTAGTTGTACTCCTCCATATTTTGTAAATTACTGTACATAATGAGGACCGATAGGTTCAACGTATTCTTATTCTAGATGTTTACTGAATATCTAGGTACTATTTTTGGTGAAAATAATTGGGTGGTGTAGGGGGGAGGTAGGTTTGGATCTATTGCTGTTCACGAATGAGCTGGCTCTTGCGGGGAATGACCCATCAGAGATGAAGAAGTTTACACGGGACGAACCTACGCCTTCCCTCTAATTGGAGGGAACTGATGAGCTCATCAATGCTCATTTTGTACAGTTATGGGAGTTGAATCAATGACCTAGACAGTATGGTTATCTGCAGAGGAAATAGTAAACCTGGCGTACAGAAAACAGAAATTTGTGGGAGAATTTGCAGCGTTACGGAAGAACTTATGTGATGGGGAACCGATGATAGTTCGAGCAGCGGGCTGAGGTTACAATACCAGATGAAGTGCTGACAACGCTTGGAAATGCGCAGCTCTGCAGGAACAGTAAGAAACTCAGTGCGATGGTATCGGCGAAGGGGAAGAAGTTGGAAACGGTAATTTCGACGTATCGGGTCGACATGCAAGTTCCGACTATTGTCTCGTTTCACTCGAAGACGTCTTTCTTCCGCTCCTCAATCAGCGGCGCTTCTCAGAGCTCGATCCGCTGACACCTGCCCTTCCTTCGTCTCAGAAGTCGCCGGGAGAGGTTTTTCACCCGAAAACGACGGAGTCGCTCGGCACGCGTAATCTCATGAAGCGTCTGGGGACGACAGAGTCACCTCCTGACAGATCGGGATTTCGCGGTTGAGCGGTAGCGGAGGACCTCGGATCTCCGGTGATCGCCCGAGCCATCGCAAGAGTTACGGGCTAAAAAAAAAAACAAAAAAAACGTTTTTGTTGAATATTTCGAATTTTTAAATACTTAGGTACATAAAAATCCTATCCGTACTTATAATATAAATTTTAGCCCTCAACTCATGCTATGGCTCGGGCGTATATTTTAAGTACAGATAGGATTTTTATGTATTTAAAAATTCGAATATTCAACTAAAATAAGTTTTTTTGAAATATGCATGAAATATGTGGTGTATAAAATATTTTCTGAAATATTTAAAAATGGGTTAACATTTTGAAGTCAAAATAGGTACTGTGAAAATACGTAGGTAATACCTATTTAATTATAGAAAGTGAAATTTTAAAATACTTCGAAAACATCATCCATAAACTCAGCAATCAACAGGGTATGCGCACGGGCCGCAAAAGTGGTATATTATTTTTTTAATGATACTAAAATTAGTATTTATTTTTCGAAATATGTATAAAATATGTGGTGTAGGTACAAAATATTTTCTGAAATATGTAAAAATGGGTAAACACTTTGAAGTCAAAATAAATTATGCAAATACGTAGGTAATACCAATTTAAATTAAAGCCTATTAAGTCAATTTATAGAAAGCGTAATTTTTAAAAACTGTAGAAACATCATCGAGAAACTCACGTAGATACTTAGCAATCAATGGGGTATAAGCGCAAGGGTCACAAAAGCTGTTTATATTATTTTTTAATGAAACTAGATTCCATTCTGAGAACTTTGACACAACCGCACTCTACTACGATGAACAGTTTTTTTTCTGTGAGCTTTCAAAGTTTCCGGAAGTTCTGACGTTACATAAATAAAAATACTTCTTGTAAAAATTAATTATTTTTGTATCACATAATAGCATAATATAATCATGTACCGAGTTGAACTGTGTTAGGCACTTGAAATCTGCAAAACCTTAGCCCCTTAATGGCATGGGTTTAACTTGGGTAAATGAACTTGGTACTAGTTCTCTTCCTAATTTTTATTATATTAAAATTTAATATAATAAAAAACCCAAGAAAACTACATTTAATGTAGTTTTCTTGGGTGGCTTTCTTGGTTGGGGTTGGGTTTTGTTGGTTGGGTGGCTTCTTGGATGGTTTTTTAAATGTTGGTTTCCTGTTGGACCGGTAACTATTTCCCAAATACAGCAATTGATGGTTGAATATTTGTTCAGATTTTTTATTTTCCCTTCCTGCAATTGTTTCCTTTCTGTTTTTGGTAGTTTATTAAAATACCAGCTCCTTTATACACGTAGCTCAGCTTTGCTAAAGGTGGTACGTAATAGTGGTAGTGCAATATTAGTGTTTTTGTGTCGCGTTGCGGTCAGCTCCGAACAGGTGGCAAAGGACACGTGGAATTGTCATTGTTCTGAGGTTGACCCAACAACGGTTCATTAATAATTATGGTCTGATTGCCCACCTGAAGCCTCAAAGTATTCAAAATGCAAACATTTGAGCCACAAAACTTAAATACCTACCAGACTGGAGCAGAGACTATTCCAGGCTAAGTATCTAATCATTTCAATTTATTCTGCGAAATATTTTTCTATCTCTACTACGGACAAGTGAGCTTTCAAAGTTTCCGGAAGTTCTGACGTTACATAAATAAAAATACTTCTTGTATCACATAATAGCATAATATAATCATGTACCGAGTTGAACTGTGTTAGGCACTTGAAATCTGCGAAACCTTAGCCCCTTAATGGCATGGGTTTAACTTGGGTAAATGAACTTGGTACTAGTTCTCTTCCTAATTTTTATTATATTAAAATTTAATATAATAAAAAACCCAAGAAAACTACATTTAATGTAGTTTTCTTGGGTGGCTTTCTTGGTTGGGGTTGGGTTTTGTTGGTTGGGTGGCTTCTTGGATGGTTTTTTAAATGTTGGTTTCCTGTTGGACAGGTAACTATTTCCCAAATACAGCAATTGATGGTTGAATATTTGTTCAGATTTTTTATTTTCCCTTCCTGCAATTGTTTCCTTTCTGTTTTTGGTAGTTTATTAAAATACCAGCTCCTTTATACACGTAGCTCAGCTTTGCTAAAGGTGGTACGTAATAGTGGTAGTGCAATATTAGTGTTTTTGTGTCGCGTTGCGGTCAGCTCCGAACAGGTGGGAAAGGACACGTGGAATTGTCATTGTTCTGAGGTTGACCCAACAACGGTTCATTAATAATTATGGTCTGATTGCCCACCTGAAGCCTCAAAGTATTCAAAATGCAAACATTTGAGCCACAAAACTTAAATACCTACCAGACTGGAGCAGAGACTATTCCAGGCTAAGTATCTAATCATTTCAATTTATTCTGCGAAATATTTTTCTATCTCTACTACGGACAAGTATCTGCGTCCTACGCGGTTATCAACTGATCCTGCAGCAGCTACCGCTCAAAAGGACTTCCTGTACTGGAAGAAGCCTTCCAGAACTTTTATTAATTTTCGAGCAGGAAGAAGGTAAAACCGAAGTCAACGATGAGGTAAAACTAAGTGTTGTAACTATTCCCATCAACTTCAATTCATCAACTTCAATGATCATATAACGTTGGAAACTGCCTTTTCATTCATAACGAAATTTCGAGCATAACGAAATTTATGCTCGGCACCGCCTAGCCACCCAGACATAAAATCTCGGAGAGACAATTGATCAGTTCGTACGGGCTCTGAAGCTTCTAGGACAAGACTGTGATTTCAAAGCCCTAGTTGTTAGGAAAAATCAGGTCGAGCATGTAAGTCTCGTTTATTACTGGGTTGGCATCTAGTGCACTGGCTGAAGCGACAAATCAAGCTAAGGCATTAGAATCTGCTCATATGCACTCGCTTCATTTTGCCCAGCCTAGCAACGTTTCAGCGGCAACTGATCGCACAGATGGAGTCGATAACGGGTCTGACGATGACCGTCTTAGGTATCAATGAATAACTTACTGATATGTCTGCCCTTGGCTGTGAGATGCAAATCCCAAATTTCGCCAAAATATTATAGTAATAGCTGAGTTCGAAGATGGACAATTTTCAAAAATAAAATCACCAAATTGATGAAATTCAACCTTCAGTGGTTAAGTACGGCGAACGTAGCAGAAAAAGAAAATTTCGACAATCAACATTATTTTCCCCCGATATTAACGGTCAATTGTGAGCTTTTGGGGCCACAATTCGCTATAAATCAGTTAAAATGGCAAAACACCATCAGAAATTTATACAAATTCACCAAATGAGGTAAGAATGGTGGCAATACGATGCTGAAAAAGACTATCTGCGGTTACCAATATTATTTTTCGCGATACAGGGGGTCATATTTTAGTTTTTATTGGTCAAAAATCGCTACTAATCAGTAAAAATGGCTAAAATTGCCAGAAATACATATAAATTCGCCAACATTGGTAGGTACAGATTGACGGCCCAACGGAGGACTATTAAGGTGGTAAAAATTATTTTTCACAAAACTGTGGGTCAGATTTCAGTTTTGGGGTCAAAAATCGCTACAAATCAGTAAAAACGGACGAACCCACCAACAATGTGATATGAATCAAGCAAAATAGGAACTAGACTGAAAATTGTCAATAGGTAGGTAGGTACCTATTTCACTAATATCAGATCTTGTATCAGTGGTAATCCCTGACTGCCTATCTCTGCTTCCTCTGTAAAGCTACAGGCCAGCGTGACTCCTTCCGTCACCCAGGGTTGGAATCGGCTAATTGCTTCCTGAAACCGTTTTTGGAGTAGTCGATTGATGAGGAAAAACAGCTCTAACCAATAACAACCAACAGACAAATCCCTTGGCAGTAACGCGAATCTTTTCATCGCCGTAGTTGGTTTTCAACGTCGCCTAATCAAAAATATTTTTCTCAAAAAAGATTTAAAATTCGAGTTTATGTGGGGTCAAAAATAGTTGAACATCATGAAAACAGCTCAAGTTCGCCGATTTTGAAAGTTCGCTCATAAAATCATGCTGCATGACTGGACCTGTTGTCGTCCTATTTAATTCGAAAATTTTCATCAATTATAAATTCTCGTTAAAAATACCCACGTCGGTTGGTGGAATCGGCTTACTGTTTCCTAAAACCGTTTTTCGAGTAGTCGATTGATGAGGAAAAACAGCTCTAACCAATAACAACCAACAGACAAATACCGGAAGTTACGTTGGCCTTGGCAGTAACGCGAATCTTGTCGTAGTTGGCTTTCAAGGTCACCTATCAAAAAGATTTAAAATCCGAGTTTACGTGGGGTCAAAAATAGTTGAATATCATGATAACAGCTCAAGTTCACCAACTTTGAGAGTTCGCTCTTAAAATCATGCAGCATGACTGGAACTTTTGCCGTCCCGCTTTATTCGAAAATTTGCATCAATTATGCGCAGTTGGCGAACAAATGCCAACTATGTCCTCCAAATACCACAGGCACATTATACTAGACAATTTCCACGGGTAGCTCCAGCCCTACTTGAACAGTTACCGCTCCTAACCATGACTTCAACATCAACAGGAGAATTTTAAAAACTAGTTCTAGAATTTTTTAGCTTGAATTTAACGAAAGTATTGTTATAAACAAGTTTAAATTAGGATAGAAATACAAATCAGCCTTCGCAGCTTTTATTATCTATTATTATTTTTTTTTTGTATTGAATAATATTGAATAAACTAAGTGTATTTACTAACAACTTAGGAATAACCTGTAAATACTGTTAGTTCTTGACCACTGTGACTGATTCTCCAAACACTTACGGTGTGCTTTGTCAATGAAACTGCTGATACATAGGACGGGTCACTGACCTCAGGCTCATAAACCAACATAAGTTTAAAACTTGTATTATGTATATATGGGCTCTCTAAAAATCATTATATTTGTTGTATAAAGTTTTTGTTGAATAAAAAAAATTTTTTTCCCTCATTCATTTACTGAAAAAAATTACAAAGGAAAACATTTTGGTACTAAATAATACGAAAACAGAGACAATAATTACAGAAAGTAATGGCCTACACTACAGCTTACGAGTGCTACTCCCCCATATGAGGAAACCCTCGTGCTTGGGGGAGGAGTCACACTTCTTTATTGAGGTACAACGTCGATGATTAAGATTGATAATGATTAATGATTAAGATTAATTACGTAGTAAGGCTTCGAGTGGATTTACTGTGCCATGTTCTTATATCAACCTTTATAATGACAAGTTATGGTTCAAAATCATTAAATAACTCTTTCACTAGCCGTTTAAAAGAATCCAGAGTTGGGGCATCTCTAATATTGATGAACTGAATTGTAAATTCTCGTTAAAATGCCGATGTCGACTGGTGAATTGAAGGGGGGGGGGGGGGGTACAAAAATAAATTCCCGGGAATTGGACGAGTCGGAGACGACAGCGAGCACCAACCCCGCGTTCGCTCGTGTCCCCGGCGATGAAAACCCGTCCCGCGAGAAAAACCCCCGCCGAGGCGGAAGGGTTGGGCGACGGAGGCGCCTCCGCCGGGTGCGGCGACATCCCGGGAGGCGGCCGCCCATTGGCTCACGGCGGCCCCGCCCACTTATCCGCCCACACGATCATTCATCGCCGTCTCTTCGCGAGCCTCTTCCTCCGCCCGACGCCGCTTCCCACCGTTTCCGACGTCCTCGTTGTTGTCTTCTTTCTGTTACCTGGAATCGGAACTTATTCATGCAAAATGCGTGGTTTCCCCAACCCCCTCTCGGAGGCCTCCATCGTCTACAGTGTACCCCCCCCCCCACCCCCCCCCCCCCCACCGACCCGGACTCATTTCATACTGTTATTACCCGATTCCGCCCAATGATAACTGAAACTTCATTACATTAATTCAAAATCTCTAACCATCTCTAATATTTAACCATGTAAGAGGATTTAATGTTTCTTCTCGTCTCAAGGTATACCTAATATTTCTATTAATATTTATTTATTTTGGTTTATTATTTTCAATAATGAACCATTGGAATCGAGCATGAAAAAAAAAATTCTTACCCCCCCTCAAAATTTGATGGTTTACGTTTCAAGGTATGTAGAATCCAAAACTGCAATAAAAATATTTCTGTCTGTCCGCCGTACGGGCCACTTTTCTTAGTTACCATGACAAAAAATTGATGAAATTCGGGTTATAGGTTCCGTTCGGCGTCTAGTTGGTCCTCGAAGCTCGACGTTACTGTGAGTCATCTCTAAGGGGTTCAAAATAGGGGTTGAAATTTTCAAAACGCCTATACAATTTTTTTACGTAAATATTTTTACGGTTTTAAATAGTTCTTGAACTTGCGAGTTTTTTAAGACCATCCGGAGCATCGTACGTCCAACCGTTCGTTCACAGTAAGGCCCCAAAGTTTGCACCGACAGGCATTTTCGACTCCAGTGTGAATGAAATTGTAAACACAACGGTTCATTATACCATCTACGTAGAAGGGGCTGGAGTTTGTTGGTAGGTACTTTTGCAACTTTTTTCACTCCTCATCAACAATTTCTTTTCAGAACTTCATTATGTGTGTTTCTTTTTGTTAGGTACTGTTTGTCATCGGCAGAATTATTTTAGCAACTAACTCGTGATTTAGGTAGGTACCTAGTAACGAGTACGGGGTTAGGTACTAACCTACGGAGGGTCTGCGATCTACATAATATGTATAGAATAGTACATATCATATTATATAGACGGGTTATCTATACATAGAGCTGTGATCTGTAACAGAAGGGTATTCTATACAAAATAATAAACCGTTGTGCAGGGATTTGCAGCGTTTTTTATTTTATTTAGCTAGTTGCAAGTAATTGAATACTATTTTGATCTCATCTCCATTCTTTGCTTGCGAAGCATACTAAATTTTGTTCACCACTTTAACCGTATCGGCGTGTAACTATGCAGTGATGTTCCTTTGAGTGATTTCTTATTGTTGTGACTCCTCTCTCTGTGCACGGGTCTCCTTTCAGAGACAGTAATTTCCGGAAGATTATATGTACTTACAAACTCTGTGCTCTTTCACAACACAAATAATCTTTGTAGAAGATGTAATTCATTTTTTGTTAGGTTTGCGGATATGGAATTTAAAAATAAAAAAATAAAAAATAAATAAATAACCCCGTGCCGAGCATCACCGCACTCCCATCAGTTTCAGCTGCAAATTACATGTCGGTAGATATAATTACATTTTTAGAAACATCTATGGACCAGACAACTACAACGGAATCTTGACAGTAGGAATGACACCCAACTTCCACAACAGTTAACAACTACAGTAGAAGTCGCTTAGTAGAAAGGCGGTTAAAGGAGTAAGTCTGATATAAAGATGCGGCTGTATGTAAACAGTGATCAGTTCTTGAGCTTTTGAGTGTGAAAAGTCGGCAAAATAGGTAAAAATGGCTGCAAAAACTCCCAAAAATGGTATATGTCCACCAAAAGTGGTACCTATTGAACGATGACCCTCAACAGAAGATAAAACTACCCATCGGTTTTAATGAACATTTCCTCAAAAAATAATCAAACATACCTAGGTCAATTCTGGTGGGTCACAATTCGCCAATACCGGTAAAAATTGCTAAAATCACCACAAAGTATATTATACAGTGGGAGTCGCTTATAGAGATCGGTCGCGTATAGTGATTGTTTCCAGTCGGTCCTAATTCGATCACTATAAGCGACTTCTACTGTAGTAGGTATTTACCGAAGCTTGTAAGCACATCGCTCACCAAAACGCTGCTAATTCCTGCACAACGGTTTATTAATTAGATATCAGCGAATTTTCAAGGAAAACGAAGCTATTGCAAGGGGTCCAAAAATTTTCTAATAGGCAAATCCGTTTCAGAGCATCCTGAATCCATCACTAGATTTGTAACAAAAAATATAGGTAGGTATATAAATAAATACTTATGTAACCACTACTCACGACGATATCTGGCCATGGTTAAAAATTCCAAATTTCACCAAAATGTTCGTATTGCAAATACAAGGATGAGTACGAAGATTGTCAGTTTTCAAATATTTTAAGGGGGTAAAATTTGAACTTTTAGGGGGGTCAAGAATTGGTAAAAACGTCTAAAATCGCGAAAAATTGATATAAAATCACTGAAAGTGATATGGAAGGGTGAGTAAAGACAGAACAATACAATTTCAGTTGTTTCTCATACAGAGTAGGGGCCATACCTACTGGGATTTTTGCGGGGGTCAAAAATTGGTATTAAGGGCTAAAAATCAATATTAATTCACCTGACGCTGTATGGGATAGTGATTCACGATGGAGGGACTAGACTACTTCCGTGACCAAAATATTTTTCTCAAAAAAGAGTGGATCAATTAACTTTATAAGGGTAAAAAATTGGTAAAAATGTCTGAAATCACGAAAAAATGATGTAATTTTGAGAAAAGCGGTAAGTTTTCTAGCAATAAGTCATATATTCCGAAATGAATTCGAAGTTTTCTAAACTGAATTCAACATTTCCATTTCCAACATTTCGAAGGAGGAATGGTTGTTTCTGATCCTCCAACTCGATAACAAGAAAATACAATATTATTGCAACCGTCTTCTTAGTGAACGGGGCCATCTCTTCTAAATGTCGTATATGATTAATGCTGTATTTATGCGGCTGTGTAGTGCAGATTCCTTTAAGCCGTCCAAAAATTTATTATCGAATAATGCCTGACAGCCTTTTTTCCGTTATTTTTTAATTAATTTTCTTTTTTGCATCGGCTTTTATTATCCTTCAGCCATAGTCTTTACAATTACGATTAGAACATACAATTAAAAAAGGCGCGAAAACCAACTGATAGAAGAAAATAAAATACATTGATAGAAGAAAATAAAATACATAACAGTGCGTGAACTCGTGCACTTGAGACAGTAACCCTAGTGTGGAGGTTGAATGGATGGTCAATGTCTTCTGCGAAGTAATTAAATAGCTGCTGTCTGTCGTTATGTAAGGTCTCGCATTCCATAATCATTTGGTCCAAAGCCTCTTGTGTAAAACCATAATATCGGCATAGAGTGAAAAATAACTATTGTTTTCAAAATGATTGCAATTACACATGACTACCTATGTTTAGACTTATTTTGGCTTATACCTACTTATACTACTTTCGTAGTGTTGAACTCAATTAAGAAACAGTTGAATTCTATTTGGAAAACGCTGAATTCAATTATTTGGAAAATGTTGAATTCAATTTGGAAAAGCTATATTACCAGCAGATGTACCTCGCGTTTCCTCCTTTTTCCCCACCGATTTCCCACTGGGCAGGAGGCATGGCAGCTAAAACCCGACCACATCACTCAACAGACACTGTCAACACAACAGTTCATAGACCTTAGTCTTATAGTTTTACTATAGAACTAAAACAACAATTAACAGACAGCAGTTATCTACAGTTAGCGGATGCAATACAAAACTCATTGATACAATTACATCAAACACAGAGACACGACAAAAATGCCACCAAAGTCGAAGTACCTATTTTTATTTTCTTCATCAATGCGAGCTTATTTTTTTGTATTTTTATTTTTTTATTTAAAGGGTTGAGGAAGAAATGCAGTCTGGTTAATTTTTGCGAAGCGAGCGCTTCCAGGCAATGCTACACGTTTATTGCTTCCGAGTCTGCGAAGCAGCGGAAGCCTTGTGTTCACTTTCGTGAGCCAAAAAATTTTTGTCTTCAGAAATCAAAATTTCCACTTGCATTTTGCGTTTCAAAGCCTACTGAACAAATTTGGTTCCGTGTCTGTCGGTCTGTGGGTCTGTGAGTCTGTGGGTCTGTCTGTCCGCATTTCCTTGTTACAGCCATAACTTCCACGATTTTGAATTGATTCAGCTCAAATTTTGAGGGATGGTGCGGATAAGGCCCCTTGAGGTCCCATACAAATTTCAACATGATTGATCCAGCGGTACGCGGTATGGCTTTCTTGGGAAGCTACACGTAGAAACAGAGGAGTTGGAGTACCGGCTATTACAACTCACAACACAACACATTTGTCTTTTCCGAACAAACATGGCACTCAATAGAAAATCATGAACAAATGAACAACATTACGTAAATAAGATAAGTATTTAAACAGTGAACAAGAACACACGAGTGAACGTGTAAGGACCTAGACAAGATAAGAAGTAGCTACCTACATAGACCAAGAAGGAAAATTCAGAACAAATCTAAACAACAAACTAAAATATTACTTCTTCTTTACTTTCCCATTATTTGCCCTAGGTAGACCATTCCATAGCAATGATTAAGCTTGTACAACAAGATTTAGAACGAATGGAGTGTTATTAAATGTCACGAAATAGATGGGTACCATTATGTTTATTCATCTCCGTCAGCATCTACCTACTTCTCTTAGCTTCTTAGTAGCTCAGAATGCGAGGCCATGACAGCCAGCACTTATAAGTATTAATTACGAATTTCATTTTGTCGTGATATCACTCCTTGTATTGTAAAGATTTATCAAATAAACTCGTGAATGAATTGGTAGACGTGGGCAGGCAGCTCGAGAGAGCTGGAAGGGTCGAGTGGAAGGGATCCCCACCATCCCCCACGAGAGTGTAGGATGGAGGGAGCATAGTCCCTAGACTATATAAACTCGCCTCCTTCGCCTTCCAAGTCATTCTACGCTCTCCTTAAGTCGCCGACTTATCTCTATCTTTCCTTACCTCACTCCTCACCTAAAAGATCCCCAGACAGGTATATCCACTGGGGCACCAAAAGATCCCCAGACTGGTATATCCACTAGGGCACTAAAGGATCCCAGACTGGTATATCCACTGGGCACCTGCCAAAAAGAACCTAGACTGGTATATCCACTAGGCATGTTCCTTACTTACCTCACCATCCCGTCTCATCTGATCGAACCACTACACATTTATTTATTTTTATCAACTACAACACCAGTGAAGATGCAGACCTTTGTAGGCATATAAGTTTCCTTTTTTTTCTCTCTCTCTTGATTTATAGCTAAAATAGCTAAATACATCATCATCATCATGTATATATAAGCATACAATTTGTAAGTACATATATATTTTTTTTCTCTCCCTGTCTTATTCTAAAAACAAAAAATGTCGTATTCAACTTGCAACTCCCCTCCCTCGACACAGGTCCCAGACCTATGAGCGGGGTAGTTTCCACCAAGTTTATAAATGTGATTGTTTATTGGAACGTGTATATTCTTTACGGAAATAAATTCTTTCATTCATTCATTCTTTCATTCATTTCTACTTCGCATCTACAGCATCTACTTCGCTTGGCTCACGCGGGTTGCGCGGCGATCTCTATGCACGAGGCGTATTCACGATGTAGGTAATATGCATCTGGTATCAGTAAGAGATAAATCTTTTGAGTCTACTGCAGTTCATGAATAACGGGGGTATAGCTCAGCGGTAGAGCATTCGACTGCAGTTCATGAATAACTCGGAACTCCTGGACCTTAATTGGAGAACATCGTACGAAACAGTGACCTGGACGGAAGGGTTATATCCACACAGCCAAATAATTAACTGGGGACGGATTTCCAGAATTTTTTGTTATTCGGAAGGTGGTGAAATTCGGGAGCTCCTGAACAGGTCGGATGATCAATATAGGTGCGGTGGAGCCACGCCCAGACCCACCCCCGACAGTTTGGCCTAATTATCACACCCCTCCTTCTCCCTCTAACCCTCAATCCAAGTCCTATCATTTCCTCCACCATCGCAGCCCCCCCCCCCCTTGCTCTTCGTTAACTTTTCTTTTTTTTCTCCCTCTCTCTGTCCGCTTGAACCCCTTCCACCTTCACCGGAGCTTTCCACGGCGGGGGAAATTAATGGTTCGCGGGATCCTCGCGCGGGAAAATCCTCAGCGTTGACCTGAAATGGGGGTTTCATCCTTCTCGACCTATTGTGAAAATTTCAGCCTTTTCACGGGCGCTTTTAATGAGATTCTGTACAGAAGAATGGAAAAATCTCAAACTGAAAAAATCCGCTGAAAAGCGTTAATAAAAATACGTATAAACAAGCCAGCAGAGAACTTACCTAATGAATTATTCATGTGTAGATTGATGATAATAATAATTAGCAGAAGTAGGTGTACATAAAATTAGTGGGACCGCTTACCAGAAGCCTCTTGCATACCTAGAAAAACTATGGCAAATTCGTCATTTTACTGGCACCAGTGGCGCTAGTGAGTGGGTTGCCCTACACAGCACCAATTTTTGAGGGATGATCCATGGGAAACTTGAATTTTCTTAAATCAAATCTTTAATCAAATAGAAGTTGATGGGTACAGATCCAGCTGATCCCTATGCGCTGAACCTATAGTGGTCGGGCCTGAGGACAAGATCAAGGAAGCACAAGGAAGACATTTCAACATACGGCAACGGAAACAACACCCAGCGAGATTTGTACAAATTGTGAGTTATACCTTTCAATGATGACCGCGTCCACTTGGTGAACTGTATTTTTCTTCCTGCTATAAGGCGTAGCACTCGGTAATTTTCTATGGGAGTTTGTGCTCCTGAATCCCAGATTTCACACGATTGCAGCTATATCGGGCGAACTCGAGTATGATATTTCAGTGTTAATAACAACGAAGTACCACCGGTGCCATACATGAATACTATGAATATTTTTGGTTTATTATTTTCAATAATGAACCATTGGAATCGAGCATGAAAAAAAAAAAACTCCAACCCCCCCTCAAAATTTGATGGTTTACGTTTCAAGGTATGTAGAATCCAAAACTGCAATAAAGATTTTTCTGTCTGTCCGCCGTACGGGCCACTTTTCTTAGTTACCATGAAAAAAAATTGATGAAATTCTGGTTATAGGTCCCGTTCGGGGTCTAGTTGGTCCTCGAAGCTCGACGTTACTGTGAGTCATCTCTAAGGGGTTCAAAATAGGGGCTGAAATTTCCAGAACGCCTATACCTTTGTTTTACGTGAATTTTTTCACGGTTTTAAATAGTTCTTGAACTTGCGAGTTGTTTAAGACCATCCGGAGCATCGTACGTCCAGCCGTTCGTTCACAGTAAGGTCCCGAAGTTTGCACCGACAGGCATTTTCGACAGCAGGGTGAATGAAATTGTATACTCTCGTCACCGGGGACGCGCTGGATTCAGTCAATCAATCAATTTATTCAATCAATTGATCAATCAATCAATCAAAATTTTCAATTGGAATTGGAATAGTTTGTAAATTATTGGATTACTTGCAATTGGCCACTGCTCACCACTGTACCTAACATCCCCATCTAAATTCCCGACACACTAATCCTATAAACATACACTCCACATTCGCCAAAATTGGCAAAGTTGTGTTAATAAAATATTGAAATTGCAATTGGACCACTATTTCAATTGCAATTGGAAATAGTGGTATACTGAATTGGACTTTAATTTGAATTGGAATTTTTTTCGAATTGCCTAATTGGCATTGCGCTCGTCACCAGGGAAGCGCTCGATTCCATCAATCAATTTATTCAATCCATTTCGAATTGGAATTCATTAATTTGAATTGGAATTCATTAATTGAATTGGAATTCATTTCGAATTGTCTAATTGGCATGGTCCGAAATGGTTCTGCAATTCTATTGGCCAACGCTGTCTGCGATTCACATAACATGTACTTTTAGGGCCGGTTTATCAATTTTACATATAAAGCACCAGTAGCTAATGGTTCGATAAGTTTAAAGAACCGATAACTCTCTCGCTAAAGAAGCAATAACGGCGAGTGCGTTTATCAAGCTAAATGACCAATAGCTATTTGTGGATTTTCAAGACCGCCAACCCAACAAAACACATTTCCCGCATCAATGAGAGGTAGCAGTGCGTATTTTCAATGGAACGTACACGTAAAATTGTTTGAACAACAACAACAAACTCTGATAACGCGGTAAAGCTTGTCACCAAACGAATACACGCGTTTTGGTGTTGTGTGGAATCAGTCAGTCAGTTGTAAGAAAGAAGGAAAATATAATAAAGGATGTCTCAGAATCCCAGTTTTCCACAGGGCTGTAGTCGAAAATGAAGACCGTTTATTTTAGTCGATTCGATTAATAAAGTTGATTATTTTCGTTTCTTTCCTTGTTGAATTTCAAATTTTTGTTGTTTGGAGCTGATCACTCATCACTTCTTCAGTTGAGACCATAGGCCTATGTTATAGGAAATGAGCCCAAAACATAACATTTGTGAAATGCAGGAATTTAGGTCGTCTTTTCAAACGTTTCCAAGCCAAATTTGAATCTACACGTTTCGCTCCAACTGTAATAAACCTAAAGAGTGAACTTGTAGGAAACCTCAGCTTTCCTATGAAAACTCAGCTACCTATTTAAAACGCTGCAAATCCCTGCACAACGGTTTATTATTTTGTATAGAATACCCTTCTGTTACAGATCACAGCTCTATGTATAGATAACCCGTCTACATAATATGATATGTACTATTATATACATATTATGTAGATCGCAGACCCTCCGTAGGTTAGTACCTAACCCCGTACTCGTTACTAGGTACCTACCTAAATCACGAGTTAAATGTTGCTAAAATAATTCTGCCGATGACAAACAGTACCTAACAAAAAGAAACACACATCATAATGAAGTTCTGAAAAGAAATTGTTGATGAGGAGTGAAAAAAGTTGCAAAAGTACCTACCAACAAACTTTAGCCCCTTCTACGTAGATGGTATAATGAACCGTTGTGTAATAATTTACCGTTGAGTAATGATTTACCGTAGTAATAATTTACCCATCAATAATTCTTCAACGTTTGTTCAAGTTTCACTACCTACCAACAAACTCCAAAAGAGCCATCATTTTTCAAATTAAATAATATCACAGAACAACCAACTCGACTTCATACTCCGCCAATATAATCAGGTGATCCCTACCAATGATTTTATCTCCGCCAAATTTCCTATTGTGGGCGCGTCTCTGGTTACGAGATTTGGTTTGAATTGCATACAATTTCATTGACACTGGAGTCGAAAATGCCTGTCGGTGCAAACTTCGGGGCCTTACTGTGAACGAACGGCTGGACGTACGATGCTCCGGATGGTCTTAAAAAACTCGCAAGTTCAAGAACTATTTAAAACCGTAAAAATATTTACGTAAAAAAATGGTATAGGCGTTTTGAAAATTTCAACCCCTATTTTGAACCCCTTAGAGATGACTCACAGTAACGTCGAGCTTCGAGGACCAACTAGACGCCGAACGGAACCTATAACCCGAATTTCATCAATTTTTTTTCATGGTAACTAAGAAAAGTGGCCCGTACGGTGTACGGCGTACGGCGTACGGCGGACAGACAGAAATATTTTTATTGCAGTTTTGGATTCTACATACCTTGAAACGTAAACCATCAAATTTTGAGGGGGGGTAAGAATTTTTTTTTCATGCTCGATTCCAATGGTTCATTATTGAAAATAATAAACCAAAATTCCAATCATGCAGCATGGGTTAAGGAGCCAATTTAAAAAAAAGGTAGTGGGGAAATAATAAGTTACATCATGGTTATTCGTTTGAACAGTAGCCAATGGTATCTGAGAGAACAAGAGTTTTTTTTTTTGGCGGCCGTGGCCGCCCAATGTGCTCCACCAAAGCGCTTATTGGTCGCTAGCACGGTTTATAGTGGATCTTTTGGGAAAAATAAGTCACAAGTCAAGTTTGGAGCATTTGAGATGAAAAATTCGTAACTTTGACCATTATGTGCAGTTTGAGCGTGCTGAAACTACTTGAAATAGATTCAGCGTTCAAAAAACATGATAAACGACACCCCACACGCCTATATTGATGAGCAATGATAATTTTTTTGTGGTTTTCTTCGTAGACTTCGAAGCATTGTCTCTAAAAGTAAACAAATAACTGCAAATTCTTTGAAGGTCGTATTTTACGAGCTGAGGGGGAAAACGGTGATTAATGCGAATGTAGTTCACACTTATATTTCAAATACTTTTTATTCCATGTAAAACAGTGAAAAGAGATTGGCAACCGAAATTTTATCAATGATTTACAGCAACATAATGTAACTGTGAAACACAAGAAACAAAAGATTTTTTCGCTTCAACATTAATCATGGAGTCATCATTCAAGTCAATATATTGAATATTATACCATATTTCCTGTGGATGTGCCTCTCATATAAAATGAATTCCAATAACTCAAAGTCAGAGAGATCTAACTCATCAGAAATATCTGACCCGTCTGAATGCATAATTACCGAGTATTTTGTGTTCGAGTAGCTAATAAAAATAAGCACAATCGTACGCACACCACTACCTACAAGGAAAGAGGCTGCCACTTATCGAACCAATAGGACTTTATCAGAACCCGAGGGCTGCGATAACTTTAACGGTCCGATAAAGGTTCTGCAGGCCTATTGAACCGATAGCGCGCATTGATAAACACGACCTCCGGTGTTATCGAAGGGTTAGCCCTAACGATACTTTATTGGGCCTTTATAAGTGATTGATAAACCGGCCCTTAGACTAGTACATATTATATTATACAGACGGGTTATCTATACAGTGATCTGTGATCTGTAACAGAAGGGTATTCTGTACAAAATAATAAACCGTTGTGCAGGGATTTGCAGCGTTTTTCAGATGATGATCACAATGTAATATGATGAGTAGGGCTAGGATTTTGCATGTTTTGCATATTTTTTTCAGAAGCCCCAAACATTCAATAGATGTTCGTTTTGATCGTTTTCAGACCATTTGCAACCAAAAAAATCAAAATTTATTTTGCATGTTTACCTAGCATGTTTTGGTTTTTTCCGAATTTTTGCATGTTTTGTGCATGTTTCGTGTATTCTTAGCAATTTTATAGAAAAAATTGACCAAAAATGGATTTGTTCAGCTAATTTTTAGGTACAAACCAAACTTTAAAAAAAAAATAACTAACTAAAACGAGTGGTAGTTTGTTTTCTATAGCATTTTTCAAACTAAAATGGGGTGATTGGCCTCACTCAAGATTCAAAGGCAAAAGAATGCAGGAAACCAGGCTGTCTGGAAAGGCCCGATTCTTTTGCGAGGATTAAAATGGATGGGTTCGTAAGACGTAAACCTCTTACAACCAATTCCTTTGCTTGAGAGATTTTTAATGAAAAGCAATATTGATGATTGCAAATTTATTTATTCACGCATGATATAAAATTTTCAATTTTTTATTTTAAATTAATTTATTTATTATTAGTTTGATATACATTTCATAAACTTTTTTCATGGTTTTTCTAATATTCTTAACATTTTACGTACTTATTCGTTAAAACGGGGTTCCACAAGCATTCATAGCCTAAAATTAATTTTTCTTTGAATTATTTTCAAAAAAAGATGCTTTTTCATGTTTTGGCATTTTTCAGTGCATGTTTCGCCTCAAATTTTTGCATGTTGATCCGAGCCCTAATGATGAGTCTCTAGTGGCTGGTACATGTTGCACATGGTTTCTATGGCACGAAGCCTTCGTGGAACTCCCTTCGTTGGGAACCAATGGAAATTGGAAACAAGGATTGCCAGTAAACTATCATCAAGTCATATTTCATCATTTTCCCGATCGGAAGATTGGCGACGGTGGTGAAGATGAAAATCATAGGATGAAGTTGATGAATCACCAGAGAGCTCTAGTGATGGAGGATGAGTAGGAATGTATAGACACGAAAGGGGGGTGTGCCGATCTAACGATCGCCGCTTCAAGACCAGTAGCCGCTGGACCCTTTTTTTGCTTCGCCCTCATCAAAAATATTTCCATTCAGTTCCTCCACGTCAAGACGTTTTTCGCGGAATGCGCGCGTTGGATGCTGCTACAAAAACACTGAGCGGTTAGTTGGAGAAGATGAGAGGAAGGATTTTTTTTCTCGACAAGGCTCAAAATTCTTTTCGACGACGAATACGTGAGCCGATTGGGGACTGCAAATTGAATTTGGCTGTCCTTGAAAACCACTGAACTCCTTCAGCGGTCTCAGAAATGGCCGTCTACTCGCGATCCTGATGTCCGTGACAAATTTCGTTTCGCCGTTACACGTGGGACAGGCTCTGTCTACGTTTATTAATACATCTGTACAGATTTTAGGCCTAGTGACCCACTCTTACAATATGCACAGATATATATAGTTAACTTCAACCATATATATACACCGTATATTACCAGCAGTAGTATAGTGGTGGTAGTGGTATTAGCATTTACCATATATTTACACCGTATATTTTATACTTATTTACATAGACAAGCTATATAAGTTTTTCATAAAATATGAAGCTATAGCGCATATATTCGGGGGATGAATCCAGAGCTTGTTGTCACTATAATTATGTACGTACAGCTAAGTCATCGATTTGCACAAAAATGAATTTTAGCACAGAGACAACACAGTAGGTACCTATACTGGAATTCGAGTAGTTGTAACAGGAGCTCAACAAGACCAACCATGGGGTACATAAGACAGATTACAAGCTACAGAAGAAAAATATGGAACAAAGAATGCTGCCCTGGAGTAGTATAGATATAATACCTAACTGAAACTTTACCCGTTCGCTTCACCTTGCAATTCTAAAATTTAAAAGTTCTTTCAGCGGGAAGATTTAGCAGGGGAAATAGAGTTAGACTTGTAAGGGACCTGTGCTAAAATTTCAATATTTCTATTAGAAAAATTTAAAAACGCTTCACGTTTGCGCATGTGTAGAAGAAAGTTTCAGGTGAATTCGACCATCCTTCGTGGTAGTTATGGGCGTTCGGAATATTTCACGTATGCGCATGCGCAAATGAAGTGTGATTTGAAGAATCTCATGATCGTATATATGTATATAATCTACAGACCAACCTATACACATACAACCCTCATTTCAGTTTATTACGACCATTTTTAGGTGTAGTTATGCATGCATATTGCAAGTATTAGCAGACAAATAGAAGAATAGGTTATTCTGAGCGGAAGAACCCTCGAGTGGAGGAGTGCGCTGAATGATTCAGCGGAAAATGCTACAGGACTGGCTGACTAGATGAACAGCCGATGAGATAATATCTCAATGATACATTATATAAATAAAGGGTGCCCTAAAAGGAACAATTTTTTTTTAAATTGGCCGGACATTCTATTTATTAATAAAAAATAATAAAAAATAACGTCACATATAATACATTCATTTTTGCATAATAGTTCAGCATGAAGTGTGAAATGAACCATTCATATTGCAGAAACTCCCTCATCACCACCAAACTGTTCGTAATCCTGAGACAACTCGTGGAATCCGTACTTATATAAAATTCTTCAAATGTTAAAACCTTATAATACAAGAATGAGGTTGGAAAAGAGATTCAGCGAATGGCTGTGAACCTCATTTGGGAGAACTGGCAGTACACCCACACCTCAAAGTAAATATTTCAAGTACCCGTTTTCAGTGGGTATCAAAAACCGGTGGGCATACTAAACGGGACCACGTCGTTTTTCACGGTTTCTAGCCAACTGAAAATAACGAACTTCCTTTTGGAACTCCCTGTCGTTAGATGATCTATAATAGGTTGATTATAAAATATGTACTATAATCAGCGACTTAAACCAGAGCGTGGGCGAGACTACAAATCCAGCGGTATATACTCCCACCTAGATAAGCGAGTGGGCATTGCTTGGTAAAATAATTTCATCTTGAGAAGTGGTTCACAGAACGCTCTGCAGTAACTCTCTCATTGATCAGTGCGGTTGCATTCTCAAGCAACGCACGGAGAATCAGACTAATCCCAAATAAAAGGTCTGAAGGCATCTGAAGAGGGGATAGAGCGCCAGTCAATATCTGTGCATAATGTATGAATAAGAAGTGAATTATAGATGTTATCACTCACGCACACGCTGTCATCCCTTAAGCCCTTCACGGTAATTCATTTTGGGTTATTCACTCTGATGTACGCCTGCCGCTTATGTAAAGGAGGCTAAATTAAATGATGAATGTTTTCGTGCAGCGACTCACATTTCATGTGTGTCTGTCATACCACGCCATGCCGGTGGGACATAGTTTGAATGAACATCTGTTAACTTAGTAAGAAACACACGTCCTACATCTATAAATTTAATGAAAGTACGTCATCTATAAATTATTATATTCGTACCTTTTGGAACACACTTGCACAAGTGGAAGAGGGTCGTAATGGGGGCCGGGGATGGGAGGATCAAGGGCCTGTGATTCGCTTTAGTTTAGTATATTGTTCTGGAGATGACAGGTTTCATTTTGATGTACAAAGTATGGCAAAACGTTGAAATTACAAATTACAGCCAACGCTCGATAACCCGAACTAATCGCTCGGTCCCTTGGAAAACTTACGAATCACAAATATGTGATCTGGTATTTTTTTTCGAGTCAGGCCACCTTAGAATATGCTAAATTCGAATTTAGTGGCTTCCTCCGTTAATTCAAATTCTTGTCTCAAATAATGACCAACTCCACTAACATCACACAAAAGGTTAACCGTTTATATTTTTCTGTTACAATTTCTAATTTCTCGTCAATTTGAATTTTCATCTACCTCTCACAGCAACAATTCAAATAAATATTCAATGAATCTAACCCTCAGCAATTCCAACTTTTTCCAAGGTCCCTTCGAATTATCGAGATTCGAAGGTAATAGGAAAAACATAATATATGGTCTAGAATAATACATGGATTAAATGGATCGGCCTTGGTACTGTGGGTGGAATCAGTTATGCATGCTCATATTTTGTAGGATATTTTCTAGGATAGTTCGAATGGAAGACTAGAGACTATTGGAGTAGATTAAAGAACGATGGTTTTTTTGGACCATGGGGTTGTGCCAGTTCAACGGTTTGAGCATGCGCAGTCGCTACTATTGATACGAATGCGACGGAATTAATAAGGGACCAACTAGGACCTAACCCTGAACTACCATCAAATTTTGAGCCGATTTCGACTACTGGGTCGTGAGTTACGTGGGTTCGACGTTTTTCACGTTTGCGCAGGCGCAGTATCTACTACTGATCCGAACGCGGCAAAATTCATATGGGACCAACTAGGACCAAACCCTGAACTACCATCAACATTTGGGCCAATTTGGATCATTTGGGTCGTGAGTTATGGCGGTTGCCAGAATTATGCGTTTAAGTACACATAAACACACAAACCCAACTACCTGAACGAGATGAAATTTGCTTTATTCGATGAAAAAAAAGAGTGGTCGAAACTGGGGAAATCCGCTTTTCCCCCCTCAGATGAAAATTGTCTAAAAAGGTAAAAACGAAAACATAAGGCCTCGGCCCTTCTGAGGGGCCAAGCCCAATTAAGTTGATAGATCAATATTATAGGTGACGGTAGAGGTGAGGTAGGGGTAGCATATTGAAAGGAGCACTCCAATGAATCTCTACTATATTATAAAAACGAATCTCTGTCTGTGTGTCTGTCTGTCCTTCTATGCACGGCCAAACGGCTCGACGGATATCGACCAAATTTGGCACGAATATCCAGTAGGCTCCCAAGTTGTGCAACGTCGCATTTTTAATTCCCTGACCATAGCGGAACTATGGTCGACCATGGTCAACTTCGTTAATTGAAATGGTAACCCCTATTTTTTATCGCGTATTCGCAATCTACGTGAAATTCTATCTACGATCGACCCTTCGGACTACCCCCGCGGTCGACCATAGCGCATCCATGGGCCCCTCCATGGTCGAATCCCGAATTGCTCAACGGATATCGACCAAATTTGGCAAGAATATCCGGTAGGCTCCCAAGTTGTGCAACGTCGCATTTTTAATTCCCTGACCATAGCGGAACTATGGTCGACCATGGTCAACTTCGTTAATTGAAATGGTAACCCCTATTTTTTATCGCGTATTCGTAATCTACGTGAAATTCTATCTACGATCGACCCTTCGGACTACCCCTGCGGTCGACCATAGCGCATCCATGGGCCCCTCCATGGTCGAATCCCGAATTGCTCAACGGATATCGACCAAATTTGGCACCAATATCCGGTAGCCTCCCAAGTTGAACGTAGGCGCATTTTTAATTCCCTGACCATAGCGGAAATATGGTCGACCATGGTCAACTCCTGAATGGCTTGACGGATTTTGATAAAATTGGGCACGACCAGCGAACCGGCGAACCCGCGAACCAGCGAATCTCGGATAGCGAGCGAAGCGAGCGGTCAGGCTAGTGTCAAATAAAAGAAGAAATGCCCATCAAATGAATAACACTGCGTGAATTATTCAGTGACGACTCCATGAAAAAATATAATTTTGGAAAACCCCATAGGTACCGGTCATTCAAAAGAGGTAAGTACTATATAATTATTAATAAAGCGAGGTCCTTCCTTAGTAGTTACATTCTTTTAATTAATTATAGGAGAAGAAAGTAAAATAAACTTACTCAACAGAGAATAATAAAACAACAACAAGAAATAAACCGGAAGGAGCATTTGTTTCTATTTATCAGCTCCGCTTTTCTTCGTTCTAACCCAAAATACGATTCAGCATATCAATCAGTAACCACCATTCAACAATGTAACTACAACATTGAGTAATAAATGGATTTCAAGTTAAAAACGCTGCAAATCCCTGCACAACGGTTTATTATTTTGTATAGAATACCCTTCTGTTACAGATCACAGCTCTATGTATAGATAACCCGTCTATATAATATGATATGTACTATATACATGTATTTTGTACTGTATGTACTGTATAAATGTATTATATACATATTATGTAGATCGCAGACCCTCCGTAGGTTAGTACCTAACCCCGTACTCGTTACTAGGTACCTACCTAAATCACGAGTTAAATGTTGCTAAAATAATTCTGCCGATGACAAACAGTACCTAACAAAAAGAAACACACATAATGAAGTTCTGAAAAGAAATTGTTGATGAGGAGTGAAAAAGTTGCAAAAGTACCTACCAACAAACTCCAGCCCCTTCTACGTAGATGGTATAATGAACCGTTGTGTAATAATTTACCGTTGAGGAATGATTTACCATTGTGTAATAATAATTTACCCGTCAATAATACTTCAACGTTTGTTCAAGCTTCACTACCTACCAACAAACTCCAAAAGAGCCATCATTTTTCAAATGAAATAATATCACAGAACAACCAACTCGACTTCATACTCCGCCAATATAATCAGGTGATCCCTACCAATGACCAGAGACCAGAGACCAGAGACAATTTCATTCACACTGGAGTCGAAAATGCCTGTCGGTGCAAACTTCGGGGCCTTACTGTGAACGAACGGCTGGACGTACGATGCTCCGGATGGTCTTAAAAAACTCGCAAGTTCAAGAACTATTTAAAACCGTAAAAATATTTACGTAAAAAAATGGTATAGGCGTTTTGAAAATTTCAACCCCTATTTTGAACCCCTTAGAGATGACTCACAGTAACGTCGAGCTTCGAGGACCAACTAGACGCCGAACGGAACCTATAACCCGAATTTCATCAATTTTTTTTCATGGTAACTAAGAAAAGTGGCCCGTACGGCGTACGGCGTACGGTGTACGGCGTACGGCGTACGGCGTACGGCGGACAGACAGAAATATTTTTATTGCAGTTTTGGATTCTACATACCTTGAAACGTAAACCATCAAATTTTGAGGGGGGGTAAGAATTTTTTTTTTCATGCTCGATTCCAATGGTTCATTATTGAAAATAATAAACCAAAATGAAAAAAATAAAAATGAAAATTTTGGTCTTCTTCTTACAATTTCAGTACAATCCCAACACAGGAACACAAACGAAGTATAAATCGATGTTACAAGACGATGCGATTTCGATAAGATCAAGCGACAGTTAAGTGAAAAATGAAGAATCCAAACTACTTTGTACAATGTAAATTATCAAATCAGAGAAACACAGATATAACTATTTTATTGTTTGTGTACAAAATTAGGGAATCGTGCCGAATTTACTTTTGGGCAGCTCCATCTCAGTTTTCGACCCTTGCCCGGCCTTCAAAATAATCGAGGTATCACTAACCGTTCGAGTCAATCGAGGTGAAAACAATTATTTTCCACGACAACGAACCCGACGAAATCGGATTCCAAACAAGAAAATGCGTCAAAACGAGTGGAAGGTTAGGAGAAGTGGAAAGTATAAATCATTCCTTTTGGGGGTGAAGCGGAAAGGCAACTAGCGGAAAATCGAGATATCTCACGAGCCGAAAAAGGGCCCGAGGCGAAAAGAATTCGTTACACTAATAGACCAGAAGTTTGTTTTCTGGATCTTCTTTGAATGGTGTTGAATGATGTAATATTATGAATCCCAGGCGAACAGGGTATAACTTGAAGCAGGCAAGAATTACGAATTAGTGTACGACCGACCATGGTCAGAAGATCGTGTAAGTGGCTCCTTTATTATTAGCATTTGGATACCTAACTGAAGATCTACAGCCTGTGGGAAGACACATCAAAAACGTCTGCCAATTCAAGCAGGCAATATAGCTTCCTCAATTGATTCACATGAAGGTATAGAATAGTGGGGTAGGTTCACTAAGTGGACAAGAGGAGAGGGAGGAGAGGGTCCATGCATGATTTTGATACGTGAACATCTGCGATCCAACCCGAGTGTACCCTCAAAATTTCAGCTCTCTACGACCATGTTTCGCGTAGTTAGTTAGAAGCGTTAGAGGAAACAGTCAATATTTCATGTTCGCGCTAACGCAGACGGAAGTTACAGTACGATTCCAATGAAATTCGTATGGAACTATCAAAGTATTATTCCTGATCGACCCTCCAAGTTTGAACTCATTTCAACGACATTCAAGGTAGTTATGGTCTTTCAAGTATTTCACGCCTGCGCAAGCGCAGACGAAAGTTACAGTACTTTTTCAATGATTTGGTATGGGATCATGTGACCCAACCCGCACCTACCCTCCAAATTTCAGCCCATTTCAACCATTATTTCGGGAAGTTATGGGCGCTACAAGGAATTATCACAGACAGGCAGAGACGGAACCAAAAATGTTCCCTGATGTCTGAAACGCAAAATGGTTGTGGAAATTTTCATTTTGGAGGATATGAATATTTTTTATCCTTCCACTAGTGAGGAAGCCAAAATGATCTCCCAAATCAGCTGAGTGAAAAACCTAGCTTCACTGTTTCACAAATCGGTATGGTTCAATAAAGAAATATATGAAAAAAAACCACAGTCATGCAGCATGGCTATAAGAGCGAATTTTCGAAGTTTTCGGCATCTTCCTCCTCCGCCTAAAATTTTCTGAAAATTAATTTTCGGCCAATGTTTTCCCAACTTGATACCATACAAAATTAAAACAGGAGTAGTTTTACGCAAAGTAAAATTTGGGGTGGAAGGAGGGGGAGGGGGAAATCAAAAATGTTTTGAATACCAGAATAGTAGGTATTGGGTACGTAACAAATTTTTTGTTCCATTTTTTGCCGAGTAACACCTCGGTTTGTAGATTTTCCAACGCTGAACACGATGGTGAAGTCAGAATTGCGATATCCCATTCCGTTATCAGATTAGAGCAGACGAACCAGGAAGAACATCTCAAGAAATAACCACGTTCCTTCATCTTCAAAGTGCTCCAGTTTGAGAATGGAATGAGATATCGCAATTATGATTTCACCATCGTGTTCAGCGTACAAAAACCTTTAAAATGAGGTGTCACTTGTCAGACTTTTTCATTTTGGGAATTTATGGGTAATTTCCCCCCCTAAAACTCCCCCTTAGGGTGACGCGATTCTGCCCATCTTCGAACTTAGCCTGTCGATTGCCAAGACAGATTTTTCGTGCAAATTTGAACTTTTTATCTCAATTCTTTCGAGAGTTATCGTCTGGAATGACACATACATATATAAATATATAAATATATAAATATATATATAAATATATAAATATATATATATATATATATATATATATATATATATATATATATATATATATATATATATATAATCTTTCGGAAATTCGAGTTTTAAAAATTTTGGACCGAGAACAATAGCTTCCTTTTCTTCGAAAATTCGCTAAAAAGAAATCCTAAAATGAATGACGTATCCGATTTCAACATCCGCAACTATGCTCTGTCACTCAACTGTATCGAGTCCCGTGCAAAATGAACGACCTTTCGGTTCCATCACACAAAATTTTATTAGAAACGGCTGGTTAAAAATTTCTAATCCCTCAGCTCGAACAGTAGGGCAGATACCGAACAGCAGGTACGTAGTACTCAATCCCGAACATCAAAAACTATGGTACCTAACTAACTCCCAAATGAAATGAGAGGAACAATCATCTACGGGGAACAAGGCAAATCAATAGGTAATGAAGGAATAGAATAGGCTTGAATTCCGTTGTCTTTATGAATTAGTAGTCAGTATGCTGAAACCTTCGCAATCACTTTTCCATATTTACAATCAAGTTTCCATACTTCTCAAAACATCAACTAGTATAATATATCGCCCGTCTGGTCCTTCCCCTCCACTATCCTAACCTTCTTGGAAATATGAAATTCGGTAAGTAAAAACTACTTGTTCTAACATCAAAACATGGCTCACAAACGTACTGACAGAACCTTACTGTATTGATATGCTTATTCTTAATCTTTATCTTTAAAACTACGAATTTTGACTCGATTTTTGACGTTTCTTTCGCATGATTTCCACACTGCAAACCATAAGTGTCCCCCTGTCGCTTGGAAAGTGCATAACACTATCACGTAAACATGACTTTGGAAACATGAATACCACCAAAATATACAAATGCCAAGTGCATAACAACAACTTCAGGCAACTAGCCTGCTTTTCCGAGAGGCGCAGCAAGAAGGGACATTCCTATTCGTACACGATGAGAGAGCTGCTATGAATAATTCATCATGGCGTGAGGACATTAAAAAACCTAATGTTCCTATATAAACCACAATGTGTTTACGTGGTCAGTCGACTAGGTTCAATCAGAGACTTGCTACTATAGAATATAAGAGGTCTTTGCTTAACTCTACGGTAGTATTTCATCCAACTCACCGGTGACAGTTGAAATGCGTGATGAACAATCGAAATATGTATTTAAAAACAAAATTACCGCACTATGTACCTACTGGAAATTCAAGTTTTTATTCCATCTAATTAATTGAAACGTGGGGTGTACCTTGATGGAAGGAAGTCTTGTCGTTGTGGGAGTTTCTTGTCGTTATTTTATCTAAATCCCCGCGACTGCCAAAACTTCGTAATACTCGTACAATCAGTACCAGTGCTGTCACTTTCAATCCATAGGTGGCAGATAGAAGCCCTAGATCAAGCGTAGGTAAGTACCACTGTTAAGGCACCCCCTTCAGGGGTACTTACCATACACCAAGATAACAATGCACTCGAAAACCGATTAGGAAATCACAGCTACTCGAGAATGGTTTTAAAATTATTCACAACTGTACCGACATGAGATTGTATGATATCTTTGATAATTTTATATACAAAATTTATAGTCTGAAACGAAAATTACAGGTCACCGCCGAACCAGAGCAAGAGATCTGGAGAAGTCGAAAATAAGGATGACCTGGTAAGTTGAATAACTTTTGTACCATTCCACAAAAAGGGGTTGTAGTGACTGTACTATACCTAGGTCGTATACGAGAATATTGCCCTCCGACCCTGCACTCTACAGGAGGATGGGAGAAGCTGAGGGCTAGGCAGCCTGAGTGGGATGCAATGTGGGGACTTTTACTCTGTTATGTTGGCAGCCGTGCTGCCATTCCAAGCCAGCTCATTCCGTTCCCATATCGTGTTTTCCTTGTTTGCATCTTGCTTTAGTGATGGGCGAAACGAATGATTTCAATAATCGAATACCAAGTATTCGAATGATTTTGATAATCGAATGATCATTCGAATGATTTTTTTATTTTACCTTCAAAATGTGAATGACCAAATAGGTATGTAAATGGATGGATTATTATTATTATCGGCCAGTTAAAAACATGATTTATTTAGATTAGGTAGGTACCTGATTATTAATTTAGTAGCCGATTGGAAAAAATTTTAAAAAAACAACTTCCTACTTGGAAAATAAGTAACGTAATATTATAGGATTTATATTGAATAAAAAAATATAAAAAAAATAAAAAAAATTTAATTAATATTTGATACTGACATTAGAATAGAAAATTCAGGAATATATAGGTAAAATATAACTTGATTTTTCATTGATCTTACTTAGTTACACGGATGAAGCTCGTTTCATTCGAATGAAAAAGGAGTGGGAAAACCTCCAACAGATCCGAATGCAAAATAACCAATGGCAGAACAGATGCTAAAGTATTCGAATGAAAAACAACCAATGGAATGGTATAGAGTTCGGATGAAAGTCTCGGCTATGGTTGTTCTGTGACAGTAGGTACTTGGGCATTCCCATTGGTTCACTTGTCGCAGTTCCATCCTCCTGTATCTTGAGCTTCGCGAAGATACCGCTAGTTTCCCTACAATACGAATGCGAAAGTATTCGAATACTTGAAATCTCACATCCGAATATTCGAATGAATTCAATAATCGAATGCCGCATTCGATTCTTCATTCGAATTGCCCATCACTATCTTG